>VICI01003794.1:0-12332 GCA_019593645.1 Akabosia matsudoensis
ATATAGAAAGGATAACCACTATGATAAACCCCCTATAAGTATACATATGGTTTTGTAATCCACAGATTTCTAGGTCCGTCACTTCTGTGACGGGTAATTGAACTGGTATACTATATTGCTCTGAGAACAAAAATCACGAAAAAATTGTATTACGTGACTATATTTTCAAACACCAGTTGATATTTGGTAATATATGCATTTAAGTTGTGCTCTGTTGAAAACATTAACTTTCTCAAAGTTGTATCAACAAGAGTGTATTTTTGGTTTTGGCAAACGCTGACTCAATACAAAACTACATATGCAGCAAATATGTCCCATAAAACTTTACAACTATATTTGCTGTGTTTTCACATTCTCGGTTTCCCAAAGTAGTGTCAAGTCACAAGTGACAAAATGACAACGTTGAGTTAATTCTTTAGAGAGATGTCCTGCAACTGAAAGTTTTTGCACGTATACTCGTATAGAAGGTAGCGCAGTAGCGTATAAAATATTTAAACAGTTTAACAAGTGGAAGGAAACTGCCAGGAGCGAAGGTACACAAAGTTTGTATCTATCAGAGATTCTCTTATCTTCCAACCACTTAATTGAGCACTCTAGAAGACATGATTAATGTGTATTTTTTTAGGCAGACTTGATCGTTCTCGCAGGTTTTGTACTTGTTCCTCTCATCCATCGACATTCACTTTGAACTTTCCATCCAAGGATATCTGACTCGATATGTCGATGTAATCTAGATGCACATGTTTTTCAAGATACGCCATGTCCAATGACTTTTATAAACATGTTTGCTGGTCTTTTATAACCGGATTGTACGAGACAATATACAACTGAAGGTTGAAGTTTAAAATTTGCATATAAAAATAGTCTGGTCACATATATCACTATCTTAATAGCTTTAGCACACTTAGTCCCTGCTGGATATTACAAACAACCATTCCGCAGACGTAAAAACAGCCGTATAAATAATTAAAATACCGGCATGATTGACACTATCGGTCTTATTATTGTTTCGTTTCATGCATATGAAACCAATTTTATTTGTTTTGTGGTCACTTTTTAGCACATTTTCACCCATGATATACTAACCATCCCATCCAAGTTGATTGCAGAACTGAAACTAACTTTGAAATCGAGATGCTGCGCCATAAATAAGAGAAGATTAGGTATGCTTGTGCAAAAAATGTAAAACACAGCTTTATGCCCACTTGAGTTTTGCTACACATGCACCTCATGAGTCATTCAGAAAAGCTGGAATAAACACACCGGGTTTAGCTTCATGACACAATAAAAATAAACATAACTGCTAATGATGTGAACAATTCAAAACGTTGCACAGTTTGTTTATTCCTCCAATCATATTATTCTTTTCACCGTAAAACAATCCACGAGTACTGAACACGCCACCTCTGAGAGACGAACCCCTGTACGAAGGAGCAGGTTTTATGTTGATGTCTTCAAATGAATTCTGAGGAAATTACATTAAAACTTGGTACTTATAAAGTAAATTTTTCACTTGGTGCAGGGAAACTTTGACAAAGTAACTGCCGGAATGTCAATCAAACAGCTTGACTTGTTTTATCTCATTCGATTTAGCAGAGCTTTGTAAGTCCAAAACTAGTATTGCGTTACATCTAAGCCTTATGTGCTCTATGAAATGTCGTATAGATATTAGAGTTTATGTTCTGTTACGTTTATGATACTTCTGAACAGACGCTAATGTGCAAAATACGATAAACAAGATCTGGAGTACTGATACATACTAGAAAAATAGTTGTATGTGACCGTACTTAAGCATTGGCTTATTGCTTAGCTTTACTTGTGGACTATGTCTTGGTTCTACTTCCACGGGTTAAAAGAACCTCATTAAAGCATCCGTGAGCCTCAGACACTATACTAAGCCGAGAACATTTTTGGTTTACGAGTGCGTAAGCTTTATAAACTACGCTGTAACTGCAAACACACCCTGGATAAAACTTGCAAATCAACACGCCTTCGTTTTCATGTTGATCGATCAATTCATAGTTTTTTTTTACAAAAGCAAAGTTTCTTAATGCAAATCTATTCAGAATTTCCCAGAGATCATCCAGTCAATTTATTAAAGGCATATTTCAACAGTTAAATCATACCAAAAATGTTTTATGTGGAGATTTCTACATATTAAATACTAATTCACGAAAATCAAATAGTTGCATGATAAGAAGATCAGTACAGGTTAACAACAAACGCTAAACAAAGGTGAAGAGGTTTTGGACTACAATTTTATACACACTCTTAAATGCGAAGGTTCTTTCGATAGGTCTCTCCGCAAAGACAGGCTATCTGCTCGGTTTATCGTACGGATTTAGACTATTACGAGTAAACAAGATTAACCAGTATTCCGAAAGAAGACCAACAACAATAATAGTTGTGGTCTTGCCTCTTTTTAACTAAAACAGACAAGCAAGACATCGGAATCCACCACCGTCAGGATTATGTAAAGGATTTATATAGGCTCTAAACAAAATCGAAAAGAGTTTAATGAAAATTCTTCAACCTCCGCCTGCCTTAGCTTCAACCATTGGCATGCATTCTAATATTGGAATTATTATTTTTTTAAAGGCTGGTATGCGGCTACAAGGTTTGGACTTAGGAGGTTACAGCATACAAGGCAAATAATGTATCTTTATGGAAAGTAAATAGGCATAAGATAAGTATTCTGCAACATTATGTTTTGAACCATCATGGGCATTAGACTAAAAATGAAGATTGGTGCGAGGATCAGCGTAGATTTTGAATCAATACTTGCACAGGAACCCATGTAAAATCCGCCAATGTACGTGATACGGTTTCTTTCAATAAGTATCGACATTCTAATGCACAACCAATACTGGAAATTTTAGTAACATTTTGGCAGAGTTTCACCAAGTTTGTATATTGCATAGTAATTTGGAGAGGACGTCAGAAGGACAACTGCTTGGTATGCAAAGAATTGTCCTGATGCAAGTGTGAAAAGATAAGACCAAAACTTTAATAGCCTACTGCGTCATCATTTTGTACGATCGTGGTTCGAATGCTTATCAGATATACCGTCGAGTGGGGCAAATGAAAGCAACCTAGACAGTTTAATAAGAAAATCTCTGCGAGGAAGAGGAAAATTTATATATATTTGCTTCGTCTGTTGAATCTTCAAAAATATTCTGCAATTTATACCTTCTGGGATGACACACTACATTAGCACACACAAAATGGACCTTGCGATAACTGAACCAAAGCAAACCATGCATTTTGTACAACTAGCTGGATATGGAGGTTTAAATTCTATCCTATATACCATTAGCTCCGACAGTACTTATGTCCCTAATCTGAATTGTATGATGGTGGTCCATCTGTTGAGTACGAGGAGCTGACTTTGTTTTGTTTTTTCAAGGTCATCGTCGTCGCCAATGAGTTTCATACGATGTGGTTAGTAACTCTTTTAAAATCTTTCTTACGATACACAGAATCCAAGACCGTCATTCACGTATGTAGACAGAACACATCAGATTACATTACATTTTCGTACAGTAATTTCACATATGAGCAGAAAAGCGAGGCCATCCGCTTTTATATATGTGGTAGGGTGGATTCTAAATCTGGGATTAGTGAAGACTTTACTCACAAAGGATTCTAGATGTATGGCATAACAAAACTTCACTACTCAGCGTATCGACATAAACGAAATGTAAATATTCATGCATGCAGATTTTCGTAGTACCAGTATTTCATGTCGAAATCGTTTCTTTGTGCAAGTACTCATACCATATTTTTGTATATCATACATTAAACTCCAATTTGGTTATTTATTATCAATCGATCATTTCATTCTTCTCGCAGTTGCCGAGGAGTGCGGACGTGTGTTCCAAAGAGCTTAAGAAATTGAGTTTCTTTGTTCTAATTTAGCTTCTTTCTGTGATAGTGGCAGTGCCACTTCACGTTTCCCCCCCTCCCAAGCAAAATGGCTACCAAAAATGAACTTTTTGGTGCTGTCCTGAAGTGCCATAAAGAGCTACAAGTCGCTGATTACCTGATTGAGATTGGAAAAGTCGCTGACCCAAAGTCAATCAAATCCATTGGAAAAATAAGTGGCAACAATTATGCAATTTTTTTTAAGAATGGTGAGGAGTGTGAGAAATTCCTAAGCAATGAGTCAATCACAGTGAAGGGCATCACCCTGGGCCTACAGGCTTTTACTCCTGCTATAAAAACTATCTACATTAAAGGGGTTCCTGTTGTACCCGATATTGGACCTTTGGTCAAGTTTCTAAGTGATTATGGTGAGCTGAAAGGTTCGTTGATTAGACAACCGATTAAGGACCTACCTGAAGGTTTCTCACATGTCCAGTCGCACACAATTGTGGCCAAAATGATTTTAAAGGATGAGAAAACAGTGTTGCCAAGCTTTGCCAGCATCGATTTCGGTTGCGATGTTATAAGGGTGAAAGTGGAACATGGCTCAAAAAAGTGCTATCTCTGTGGTGAAAGGGGGCATGAAAAAAAATTATGTCCAAAAAATAAGGAAATGTTTCCGGCTCCCGCTACATCTCGTACAGTATCTATTTCGAAACCATTCCCAGAAACTGAAGAGATGATAAGCAATGTAACACCTACGGGAAATAAAACTCCTAAAAAAGGCGGTCGACAAAAGAGGCCCATTGCAAGGGTCCGTAATGAGATGAAAGACACAACTGAGTCCAACTCCGAGGAAATGTCTATTGAGCAGTATGAGAGTCCTACAAACGAGCTGAAAGCACCAAAGTTAAATGATGAAATTGAACCTGATTTTGACCCAGAGGCACTCAAACTCTCATATGAGAATGACTGGAAGGATTGGACTGTTCAGTCCTCCCCAATCTCGAACGAAAAATTACTGGAGTTGTTACTATCTGGGTGCTACTCTTTGAACAACATAACAGAAAATGCTCACAACTTCACTGGAAAAGTCTCTGCTCTGAGAAGGCATGTTACAACATTAATATCCTTGGTCAACGATGAAAATGTCAAGTGTTTCCTGAGGAGTGTCAACGATGCTATCCCAACCAAATAACATCTGAATGTATGTCAGCGCAAAACACCTAGCCGACCTTTATTGGACCCAAATTGGTGTTAAAATAAAAAGAAGAAAACGCGGTACAAGGGGAGGTAGAAAAAACTCCCGTAAATGCAAACAAGTAACAAACCTCTATCATCTACCGAGATGTATTTATACCAACGCCTGTTCGCTGAATGATGAAAAACTTGACCAGCTTTCTATAACAAGCAATAATACTGAGGTTATTGCCATTTCTGAGACGTGGAGTACGGATGATAGAAATATACACATTAACAATTTCACTTTGTTCGAGGACAAAAGGTCAGCAAAAATCGGTGGCGGAGTGGCTGTGTACGTGAATAATGCAATTAAGTGCTCACGTTTCAGTAACTACGTGTACAATAATGCTAATGAATTTCAGCTAGTTGTATGCATTGCCAGACCTAATTACTTGCCAAAGAACGTGTCGGTTCTTGCCATAGCATGTGCCTACCTACCACCGAATAGTTGTAATGCAATACATTACAAACTCCTTAAAGCTCTCTCGTCAATTTTTGAGAATGTGAAAAGAAAATACGCAGCTCCCGGTTTCTTAATTTTTGGTGATTTTAACAAGTGGAAATATGCTAATTTGTTTTGTGTTTCTACAAGAATGTCACAAGTCATTTCATTTCCAACTTTCTATGACTGCGTATCAAACAAGTCGTCAAGACTGGACTTACTGTTTACCAATATGTGCAAGTGGTATGATATCCCCGTCAGTGAGCCGCCACTCAAGCTGAGCTTAAAATATCATGTATGCGTCTCGATGAAACCAAAGTCTATTGTGCCCACGTTATCACCGGCAAAGCAAACCATTACATACCGTAACTATAATGGTGATAATCTGCATGATTTTGCATACCTAATCGATAATGTGGACTGGACTGCCTTTTACACATCGACCTGTGTAAACTTTAAAGAGGAGTTTATGAGGACTATTCTAATAAATGCATTTGAGGTTGCGTTTCCTGAGAAGAAAAAAGTCATTGACGTAAATAGAAAAGCCTGGGTCTCAGACGAGCTATTTCTACTAATGAAGAAAAGAAAGCGCCTCTTCAGGGCAAAGTTGTCTACTGCCGACCTAAGGAAAATAATAAAATCTCGAATCAAGCGTGACAAAAAAGTTTTCAGTGCGCAGCTACAGTCCAAAATTACTACGAATGCCAATAATCTGCATAAAATACTCCGAGATGTCTGTGGCCTGCAAAAGTCTGGGTCACCAGTGGAACAAATATCCGTCCTCGAAAACTGCAGCATCATGACCGCCTTAAACAAAATAAATGCCCATTTCTCAGAAGTTACCAGCAGATACCCCCCATTAAGTAGCCTACCTGAACTTGAACCAAATGGTGAAATCTTGTCTGTAACAGAGATGGATGTGCTTAGAAAGTTTGACACTTTGAATATTAGAAAGTCAAACGTCCCGGGCTCGTTACCCACGAGGTTCTTGAAATTTGCTGCATTTCTCTTTGTCAAGCAGTACACACATCTGATAAATTTCTCCTTTAGTGAATGTGTTGTGCCAGATGAGTGGAAGAAGGGCTTCATAACGCCCATTCCTAAGGATACCAACATGGTACATATAGAAAATTTGCGTCCAATAACACAAACCAACATGTTATGTAAAGTCATGGAGGACTTCATGTTTACCAAGATATATAAGCAAGTAATTGAGAAGCTTCAAAAGTCACAATACGGCGCCATTAAAAAGTCCTCAACTACGTATTATCTGACTACACTATATGATTTCATATTGAGTGCACTAGATAAGCCGAACACATACGTTGTACTCCTGTTACTGGACCTATCAAAAGCATTCGACTTAGTTGACCATCATGTCCTCATCAATTGCCTTGTTAAACTAGGCATAGCTCCGAGTGATATAAAGTGGCTAGCAAGCTTTATAAGTGACCGTAAACAGTGTGTACGGCATAACAAATTCCTTTCTGAGTTTATGCAAATAACCAACGGAACATCACAAGGGACACGGATCGCCGTAATAACCTTTATTGCCATGATCGACAGCCTACTTCTCGAATTCAACACGAAACACAAAAAGGAATCTAATCTAATGAATGCCTACGTAGATGACATGTGTATTGCAGAAGCAGTACAATATGACAAAAGACCCCTTATGCAGGATTACGCAAACGATATATGTAGCCTTATGAATGCAAACAAAATGTCAGTCAACCCATCCAAAAGCAATGTCATTGTCATTGACAAATCCAAAGGGAGAAAGTTCAGTAATATAAATATTACTGTAAATGGCCATGCTATCCCTCAAGCTGATAATGCTAAGCTACTCGGCGTTATGATCAACAACAAATGTGATTGGAGTGATCACGTTGACTTTGTGTATGCTAAAGCGTGCAAGAAACTTTACATCCTACGGAGGCTAAAATGTTTTGGATTTCTCAGCTCTCAACTAAAAAATGTATACATTGCGCATATCCGCAGTATTCTTGAATACTGTTCTCCCCTTTGGAGTTCCAGTATAACGGCAACTCAACGAAAGAAATTAGTTAGTGTTGAAAAAAGAGCCTTATGTGTTATAACTGGTGTGTACGTGGGCAGCTCGAATTACGCAAATGTGTGCAAAAGTTTGAGATTAGTTAATCTCAGTGAACGATGGAAAGAACTGATGCTCTCTTTTGGAAAATCTACGCTACGAAACGATAGATTTAAATATTTGTTAGAAAAATATATGATTAGAAGGGCTCACAATCATAGCAGAAGATACAATAATAATAGTTACAACTTTCGTCTTGTTCCATGCAGACTTGAGAGGTACAAGAAATCGACAATCCCAATGCTAATTAGCTTATTACGCGAGAAACTGTAATATTTTTTTTCACTTTAATGTGTTTTTTTTTAATTTTCATTTTTTTTCCTGTCTCTTTTTTTTTTCTCAGCGCCTACTTGGCAGCTAGAACCTCTCATTTTTTTCTGTCTCTTTTTTTGTGCTAAACCTTTACTGTAATGTGGCCCTTCAGTATTCATCTCCAACACCATTAACTGAGTGATGATGTTGTAAAATACCCCAAATTAACCTGAATAAATAAATAAATAAATAAAAAAAAAAAAAAAAAATCGACAGGTAAAATACTACCCTTACAAGCTATGGGGAAACCTTCGTGTTGACATTTTCAAAACCTCCCATCAACAGAATCGGTTCTTCGTTCACTGGAAAAAAAAAAAAAAAAAAAAAAAAAAAAATCGACAGGTAAAATACTACCCTTACAAGCTATGGGGAAACCTTCGTGTTGACATTTTCAAAACCTCCCATCAACAGAATCGGTTCTTCGTTCACTGGAAGTCTTATGAGTATTGAAATGTATATTCAGTTCAGCTCAAGCTAAACTCAGTGAAACAATAACAAGGAAAACAATCATAAAAGATTCAAAGGAAAGAAAGGCCTTTCACACGGAGCGTCGTAGTTCGTATCGAATATTGCAAAACACAGCGTTGTTACTTTCAAGCACAAACAAAGAAAAAGAAATGTTCACTTTCAATCAACCTTCAAGAAAATATTGACTAATAAGCCTTACTCATACTGACAACATAAACTACCTGCGTACACGTCTGCAGATTAACTTACAGATCCTTTTATTTTCTCACGCTTCTGAATGTAAACAGTATAATTGAAGATTTGTTTTCGTTTTACCTTTTGAAACCATACACTACTTTGAAAAGCAGAGCAGAACTCAGTATACAAAGCATCTTTTGTAACACTATGAACAATGGTACAAAACAAATACTACTTAATTATAGCCTTTAATTTGAGACTGCGATTGAGATTGAGGCAATTTATTTCTAAAGCATTAGGATCATTATAGAGCATTAAGTGACCCCAAAAATAGCGAATTGATTAGGTTTTCACAAAGTCTGGGTTAGGAGCGTGCCGTACAAATCGAAGTACTGACGTCTGAAGTCATGTAGTACTTTCTGTATTTATTTTCGTGGAAGACATAGTCAGCTAAAATCAAGTTTTGTTTACAAATGAGGAACTCATTCAAGCTAAATCGGTTGGCCCAGCAGTATAGCTTGGCTAGTTCATGATAATTTACGACAAAACTTTTTCATTGCGAATTCCAAAATCCAAAATTCATGGCAAAATTACTCAAGATTGCGAATGAGACAAAACAAGTTTATGTATATGTAGACTATAGGTACGTTAGTCATTCTGGGGTATGATAAGGCATATGTCTTTCAATCAATATAATATATACCAACTCGTATGGATAATAGGCTTAAATCCCGATAGGCTACTAAAAATCGATGAATTCTTTGGCGTGGTAGCAGCTGTTAAATTATAATTCAAAGCTGTTCCAAACTAAACCCTAGATCGTTTCGTTTTCGTTGTTGCTACAGGCCATGTTATAGATAGAGACATATGCATATACGCACTTTCCAACCTGACAACTACCTTTGCTGACACTTTCACATAAAACACACACTCATCTAGGCTCAACTTTTTTTTTTTTTTTTTTTTTTTTTAAGGCATATGCATGTCTTTCAATCAATATAATATACCAACTCGTATGGATAATAGGCTTAAATCCCGATAGGCTACTAAAAATCGATGAATTCTTTGGCGTGGTAGCAGCTGTTAAATTATAATTCAAAGCTGTTCCAAACTAAAACCTAGATCGTTTCGTTTTCGTTGTTACTACAGGCCATGTTATAGATAGAAACATATGCATATACGCACTTTCCGACCTGACAACTACTTTTGCTGACACTTTCACATAAAACACACACTCATAGGCTCAACTTTTTTTTTTTGAAATGTTATCTAGTTTTTCCCACGAAAATAAGTGTTTGACGGTAAAATCGCAAGAACAACCAAACACTAATAGTCATTCAACAAAACAAAGCATCTAAGAAAAATAGTAAATTACTCCATTCCATAATATAAATGTTGGACGGCTATTGTGACAGTTAGATTGTATCCGTTTTCCTTTTGTAGCCATTAGACGTTCGCCAAAATAGCTTCACTCACAATCACTCATCATGCTCTCTACGTGATGGGTAAATTGCCTGTAGTCACCACTTCAAACGGTCTCCACTTGAATCGAATGTGATAATGCATTTCGTAACAGAGTGGTGTGTCAATAGAAATACGAACGTCAGCATCCAAAGGCTCCCGGAAGTCGACAGTCAACGCCGTGGTGAAAGGTTTGTTAATGAAATAAGAAATAGCTAAATAAGACGAAATAATCCTGTCTAATTCCACTCTCTCTACTGCAACTTCACTGAAACCAGTAGGTTTTCACAAATTACTCCTTTCTGTGTAGCACAGAAAGTTTTCAATGGAAATTTATTCACCGATTACAAGTTCATACTTCTATACAATTTCCATACAAAAGCGCAAGAAATATTCAGATATGGTACATAAGGGTTCATAATGTATACATATGTGCAAATGTTATATTTGTTGATCCGACTGTTTCAGAGATGATTATAACGATATTCTTTGATACTTCCAATCAGTAGCTATTTTTGGAAATAGGAGTGAAGAAATTTCATTTCTTAAATAATGTTTAGAGGTAGTAAATATCTTGAATATTTGCTTAGGTACATGCAGGTACTGAGTTGGATAGACGTCAAAACGTAAGGTACAGGTAAAACTCCTATTGAATGCTTTCTCTTTTCTATAATCACCATTTGGAATTGATCGTGGTCACATGCTACTCTTCGTGTAGTACAGCGTTTCTTTAGAAGCTCAGAACCAAGTACTCACGAAAAGGTGTTGTTGACTCGCTCACTTCAACACACAAACTAACTCTTTCTACAACTACTGACTAGCATGCCTATGGCCACAGTATAGGTTGAACAAGCCGAGTCACTTTTCACTGCTGCCGCGAATCGCTTCTGGCTTACAGGGTACATAGAGTGATGTTCCATATTATTCTTCAGTCTCGCCGTAAGTAAAAGAAGCACTTCGTAATGTTCTTTGAAAAGCTTAACCAAACCAGCCACTACTTTCACAACCTACGTCAATAGGAACACACCTTGCACTCTGTTGAATGACCTAATGTGTGTACACTTAGGATTTACGTTGCCTTTTCATACTGTATGAAATTGATCTGATGATCTGGCCAACTGTGTCTTACAAGAAAACGCAAGAGTCCACTGACTGTTTTCCCAAAGTGTCAGCACATGAGATGAGGTAAAGCAGAGCACTTACAAACCTGAACTGCTTGAAGAAAAAAACCTTTGCTGAATTTGCTACTCAGGATTTTTCTCTTCATGGTAGTCCTTCTTTTCGATCTTCATAATACATCGTTGAGAAACACACCCGGTAAGTAACGCCAAGCGGAAATGGGTCAGGTAAAAACAGAAAAGGATATGCTTTAGTTACTTTACCATTGTTATACTATTGCGAGGTTGTGTTACAGCGCCTACATTTGCCCACAAATTAATGCACATTTTTATCTGATGGCATATGGAGGCGTGGGACTTCGAGCGTTTGCAAGCTTTTCCGCCTCAGATCACAAGGGAAAGAAAAGTGGAAGTACAATAAAATAAAAGTGGATCTAGGCGTGTAGTCAAAGTTTTGGATGAGATTGCATTTGTGTAAGGACCTATAATGTATAAACTTCTCTTCCGATGGTAGCATCATATCTTTTAAATGATATGCTGGAATGAAAAAATGACGACGGGAAACGAAATGTGGAAGGAAGAGATCTCAAAAGCAAACGAGGTACTCGACAGAGAAAGTATGCTTGCTTGAGGCTTTTTGCTGCTACTCAAGCAGAAATTCGTAACTAGCTCATTATCAAAGGTTTAATTCTCGAAACATATGCGGGAAGTTTCATTTTAATCGTCCGATGTAATCTTTAAGCATTGCATTCTTATATTTTACGAATACTTAAAAAGCAAGAGCAAATTTTATGTCTTTTCAGGTCTATCTCTTACGCTCCACCGCAGTAATTTCTATCTCAACAGTATACCCATATTATAACTACTGTTTTCAAGTTCGGCCGATTTGAGTTTTCGCTTTCTTTCATAGCCGCAACTTAATAAGAAACAAAGAAATAAAATTGAAGCATAATTGAACAAAAACTTATTCAGGGGCATATTTTGCCCTCTTGAAAATGTTTTGATTACTTTAACTTAGAACATGACCATGAAAACCTCCAGAATGAAATGTATTTTTTTCATTCCGCCTTTCAAGCGATATGACATTCCTACACCTGCGATCCAATGATGTATTAACATGAGAAATTTGAAAGAT
>VICI01003795.1:0-12326 GCA_019593645.1 Akabosia matsudoensis
CGCCAGCCATCCCGATAGCCCGCCTTTTCTCCGACAGTTAATATCATAATAAGTTAACGTGAACGATAACTTGTTAACACGATTCATTCTAGTAGCTTCATGCTTTTCGACGGTAATTTAATGCTAAATTAACATAAGCATTGAATTATTCCGCCAGCCATCCAGATAGCCCGCCTTTTCTCCAAAAGTTAATATAATAATAAGTTAACGTGAACGATAACTTGTTAACACCCTCCAATTAAGTAGCTTCATGCTTTTCGACAGTAATTTAATACTCAATTAATGTCCACGTTAAATTTTTCCGCCAGCAATCCCGATAGCCTGCCTTTTCTCCGACAGTTAATAAAATACTAAGTTAACGTGAACGATAACTTGTTAACAAGATCCAATTTAGTAGCTTCATGCTTTTCGACAGTAATTTAATACTCGATTAACGCTAGCGATAAATTATTCCGCCGGCAAACCAGATAGCCCGCCTTTTCTGCGACAGTTAATATAATAATAAGTTAACGTGAACGATAACTTGTTAACACGATCTATTTTAGTAGCTTCATGCTTTTCGACAGTAATTTAATACTCAATTAACGCTAGCGATAAATTTTTCCGCCGGCCAACCAGATAGCCCGCCTTTTCTCCGACAGCTAATATAATAATAAGTTAACGTGAATGATAACTTGTTAACACGATCCATTTTAGTAGCTTCTTTCGACAGTAATTTAATACTCAATTAACGCTTACGATAAATTAATCCGCCAGCCATCCAGATAGCCCGCCTTTTCGCCGACAGTTAATATAATAACAAGTTAACGTGAAGGATAAAGAATTAAGAGGAACAATGCTTGTGGCCTCAAGTTTTTCGATGGTAACTGAATACTAAATTAAAGTTAGTGCTAACTAGATATATAATACTAACATTTGCCGAAATAAGGCATTTTAGGGTTTGCTCCCTCGTATTATAATTATGCTAAAATTTATGTAACACAAAGGTGCGTTAGGGTCTCAAACTTTGAACTTTAGTATTATTTTATTGATTTTTTTATTATCAATACATGTAATTTATTACATTAACTTGTACATGTACATACGTAGTTGCAAGTGAAGCTAACTGCTATTTACATATTTTCTAAACATTTCTGTCAAAGTTGTTTTATTGGAGCCGCCAAGATCTTTCTCAATATTTCGTGTTAATGTTGGAACAATTGTATTTGGGTACATTTGGGCAAATGCGTATTTATAATGATGCATCACTCTTGATCGTGTAGCTGAATCCAATTGAAAATATTTATATCCCTCAATCTTACATACTGGTAGCACAACCATAACTGAATGGCCGACCTGATCTGGCGCACCCAATGACGAAGACGAATTGCAATTAATCGGATACAGCAAAGCACCCGCTTCAGCAGAAAGCAGCATTTGCTCGAAGTAGGCCAAAATCATATCCATGAACGCTGTGACGTTCCCCGAGATACTGTTAACTTCCCTTGACATGTGCTTCAATGATAGCTGTACATATGATGTCTCTTTTGTGACAATGGCCTCAACAAATTCGGCAGTATTGGCGAAAAGCACATTTTGGTAATTTTCACGAAGTAATTGATGAATGGCATACGGCGACATTTCTAACCAGTTGCTATTTTGGAAAATTTTATTTGAGGCTTTGTGCACGATTATCTCCCACATCAGATAAGCAACATACTTGTAGCAATTCTCGGTTTCAATGTGGCTCTCTTCCTCTCTCAACACTTTGAACGTTTTGTTGAAGAGCTCCAAGTTCACTCCTGGAAGGTCCTGGTTCAATGTAAACCAAACGTCCTTCGTCGAGTAATACTGTCCTGTATACCTGATTGACCCATCTGATGTGGTAACTAGCAGAGGACACCACTCCTTCAGTGTCAAAAATGGTTCTCGCGATCTTTTAAGCATATCCAGGCAGATGTTCAGCTTATCCACTAAAGGTTCGAAGTCGGTGTACATTTTAACAATCTCTGTGTTTCCTTGCACCCAGAAGGTTAAAAGCATTTCCTTTACTCGAACGGTTTCAATGTCATCTGCAAGTGAACAATAACAAGCAAGTTTTAGGATAATTGTGATTCAGCATCGTAAAGTTTGCCAGTTTAAGTACCTGTGCTGGGAATAGTGTCGAATGAAAGGTCCTGGGGTTCTTGTCTTTGCTTCAAATTGGAATAAAACTCCTTCACTGAGTGCATTAAGGGCAAGAAGGAGTGGTCAATGTGTTGCAAATATTCGCTAAACGGGAAAATGTTCAAGAACGGTAGCAAATTTTCTCCATATGCGACATCAACCCGCCTCCTAAATGCTGACAAGACATCGACTGTAGATGTGTACTCACCACATCGTTCGATAGCCATTTTAATCCCAATAGATGGAGCTAACTTGTTTGCACTGATAAGTTTATTTCTAAAGTCGTTCAAACGATTAATCCAAGCCAAGGTTTGCTGAACATGTTCCAAGCTTCTTCCACATGCCCCAGACAAATTGTTATCAACCAACAGCTGCCCTCGAATAAGTTCATCCCAACCCTCGTACGTCAGATTTGTAGCTCTCACATATACACTTTCCTTGGCTTCCGAATCTTGCAACTCTGATGCAAAAGTAAATACTCCATGACCGCTTACAAACATTGGAAAGGCTTCTTTTAACATTTCACCGAACTTTGATGAATGAGCTTTAACTTTTTCGTAGCTCCAGAATGCCGCTTTCCCTGTAATCTGCATGTTTTGCGTGACGTAAATTCCACAACTTATGGCTTCATGTAACCTGACGATATTCAGGTACCTCCAAAATTCGTCACACTCCATCACTTCAAAACTCCTTAAAAACAAGAAACACTGGTACCCCAATGCTTTTAATTCATAGTCAAGTCCCTTTACTAAACTGGCTCCAAACTCAGAAAATTTCATGCCTGGTATTTTATAACCTGCCTTACACCTGTGACATTCTGCTTGGTTGATATAATGTGCATATCCTCCTTTGCAACGAAATGGTTCCAATACTTCTCTAGCACTTGTGAGCGTATAGCTGAGGGCGGAATCCACTGCCAGTAGAAACTTCTGTCTTATTACTCTCCAATCCATTCTGCGGCCTTCTCTCGGGCTGATAATTAGTACACTTACTTCCAAATATCCTTCATTTACTAGTTTGACTAACGAACCACTTGCTTTATGCAGTTGAGGGAGTCCACAATAAAAACCTTTGGGTGCAGCTTCAATTTGAACTGATCTAGGGAGTTGAATTCCTCCAAGTTTTTTGTCAAACACCTTTCCCTCCTTAAAAATCGCCCAGAATCCTTTCACGCTTGACTTTATCAGCGGACACTCCATGATTGATTCAAAATTCAAATCTTGAAAAATGCAAAATTTCGGAAATTGAAATGATGACAAAAGCACAAGCACTACGTGAACATGAACTACAGCTTTGGAAGCGGAATGCAGGAAATAATAGTGTTTTTTTTAAACCACTTGAACTTTTTCGACAGTTTAACAATTTATTTGTACGTCAGCAAAAAATTGATTCACCAATAAAAAGCTTCGCAATATTTTTCCGAATTCATATAATTAGGCTTGCATACCCATCTTTGCTCGAATACTTACTATTTGACCACTCTAGCAATTTACATTTTAACAGGAGAACGAACCGGACGTCACGTACACGAAGTCAACAAATTCAGCAGTTAAGCTTTGTCAATAAATTTCAGCACAGAGTGGTATTCCTCTTCTGATGCATACATGCATCGAATCACCATCTCTTTTGGATTTTCATGCATCTGACTTGTGAAACTTTTGGACCAGAACCCTCGCACCTCAGCACAAATTTGAAGTAAACCAGCATCACATAGTCCTCCAATTACATCTACTGTATCCTTAGAACTAATTTCCCCCCGTCGAGACTCCTTACATATTCCGTGGAAAATGGCTACAAAAGTTTCCTAAAAAACATGCCTGTATTAGATACTTGAATTTCAAGCCTACTGTAATGTGTATTATTCCACCCACTTGGTTCTCAAACTCCAAAACTTCCTGCTCGCTTCGTTGAACTCTGTTCCTTTGAAACTTGTCCCCGTATTCTCTTGCTAGCCGAACCTAATACAACAGATGTGTAGATATTTAAATATGTGCACATGTATTACTTTTATCAATATAATTCCTACCAGCATTAATTAGTACTGCTCATAGACATACTTTGCAATATTTAATTTGTAATTAGTAATCTAATTGACAATTTCTTACTAATTCTTTTTTAATTTGAACTGCGTCAAATCTGTCGTCGGCTCCAGCAGCAATGGATATCGCGGTCCCTGTTTCTGCAAATTTGTTCATGTAGGATTGCACCACAGAACGATACTCGTCGAATTCCTTATTTCGTCTTAATGAGGATTGTAGCCGCTTGTCCTTGATTCGAAATGGTTTGCCGAGATAGTTGTAACAGTCCAAACTAGCAATCGTCGCAAAGCTAACGACCGCTGCCAATTTAGGCAGGTCAAGTAGAAGACGTAATCGGTTCTGAAAAAGGGAATCAAACGTGTTAAAACCAATACCTACCACAACGATATTCAACGCATTCCTTATTTGTCTATACCACGGCTAATTCCGCTTCGGTTTTGTCTGGTGGTGGAACGTAAACAAATTTCCGGCTCTCCCTCTCTGTATAATTACGGGTATGGACCTTGTGCAGCGTAAGAAGATACAACTCATATGATACCTCAACCCGCTCTCTAAAAAACATCCACATTCTTCTGCTTGCAACAATTTCCCTTATTGGTGTGTTTTTTAACGCCCAAAGTAACCATCCACGAAGCTTGCCAAGTTCCGCTCTAATACTAATCCTTGTACCGGATTTTTTTATGCGCTTTTCTTCCTTTAAAACATGCTCCTTCAGATGTCGATCCAGTTGTGGCGGGTAAACCCAGTTCCATTTAACAAGAAACTGGGCCAAATTTGTTATCTTGAATTTTTCCTTGTAATACTTTAAAAACTTCCGAACGTTATTTGAATCAAAGAGTGGGTTGCTTGGATCTCCATTTGCTGCCACATGACCTACTTTGTCCATATCTGTATGTTCATCTGGGTCTTGATAGTCCGAACCTGTAGCTTCGCTTACACCTTCAAAAACCCACAATGCATCATACATCCGCAGTGCCTTGAAATCCTTCCTGGACATCCTTCTAGAAGGCCTTTTATCAGGAGAACTTGAATTTATTTCAACGAAATCATGGTAAAATTAACAATATTATCAACTCACTCAATCGTATTCTCCATGACTATCTCTATTGAATCAAGAGTTTCCCTCGATGCGGAAGAACACAAAGAATGGGCCATATCTGCCAAGCACTTTTCGTCGATAAAAGTTCCCTAACACCTGAAATCCCAAAGTTAAAATGTTTCAAATTTTAAAAAAGTTAAAACTGACAAACTCCAAAAGTTACAAATAAGGACGATGATTGCGACATTATCAACCGCAAAATGAACTGAAAAGTTCTCTGTGTGTTCCATCTGATCACCATTTCCAACAGTTTCGCTTATGTAGCAGAAATAATTCCCAAACACATAACTTTTCGCGCAATTTATTTATTATTTTAAATCAAATTACTTTCGAGCGAAGTTCAAACACATGAAACAAACATCACTCCAACAACAAGTAACAAAATGCATTTTTTTAGTTTTTACAATTTGGTCGAGTCTAATTCTATTTTTAATACACTATAAGTCAGGCATTGATATCATCTACGTTACACTATACAAGTAATCTAACATTTCCACATCCAACATTAAAGCTTGAGCGCAGCCCTTAGCGTCGGCAAACATTCGTCATTAGTCAGAAATATCTTCACCCCTAGCCTCAGCTGCTTCCATACTTTCTCTGAAGATATGATCATCATTTTGCTGCGTCATAATCATGTCCTGCTTCATAGCATCGGGCAGCTTCATGTGCACCATCTGAATCTTCTCGTTTCTACTCTGCGTGTAAAGAGCGTTTCGCTGATACGGGGTTTGTCCGCTGGGTGGAAGGCTTTTAGTAGAGCCTCTTCCTCGTTTGTTCTCACGTTCTCTTCCATAACAGCCAAGTCCTTCACCATCAAGAGACCCTGTATAGTAGCAATATACGTAATATGAAACAAAATCGCTATTTAGAGCTTCTTAGAGCGTGGTAAAAAATAGGCGTACAATCACTGTAATCAAACCCAGAAGATGCTCGTTTGCGCCCAAGCGAAGAATCTTTCTTCTTAAGTTTAGTGCTAGTTCCCACACTGGCATCGCTGCTTCCTGAGCAGGACGCTGTTGGCATGGCAGACTGCAAAGCTGGACCCTGGTTGATGTTACTTTGAGACGAAGAGCTTTCAATACGATCTGACATCACAGTTAATTCGGGAGAATTCTTCAAAACTTCAGCGAATTTCTCTGTTCGACAAAGATTAAATGCAATTCGTTGCAATAAAGATCTTTTTAAAATAATTAGTTGGTCAAATACCAGTTAGTTCTGTTGCTGTACAGTCGTTTCCATCATCTTCGAGCATCTTGAGCTGTCCCAAGAGATCGTCACCAAACTTAAGAAGACTTGCGTGTAGCAACTGCATCAATCTCGGATCGTTATTTACATGCCTTCCCAAATGACGTTTAATGTCTTCTTCCTCAAATTGTTCTGTTCGAGCTTTCATCTGATCCGCAAGAACTCTGCTCTTACTCAGAGCCGCCAGCCTTTCAATCTCTGCAAACACTTCAGCTAGATCTAGTGCCCTCTCGGGAGTATTATCCCTCCTAGACTCCTGGTTTCTTCCAACCGTAGTCACCGATGCAGCCCGATAATTTGCTGTATCATCAATTTTTCTGGCTCGCGAAACAAATTTACATGTTTGGCTACTCTGTTGATGTCGTTCGCCGCCCATATTTAAACCCTTCGATTCCATTTGTTCTTTAGCTACACCGCTGCATCCCTCGTCAAATTCTACATCCCTCGCTTGTCCAGCTTCACTTCTGCTTACTCGATGTACCCCAACCTTTGCCTTCGTAGCTCTTCCCTTTTCTTTATCTTCTTCATCTTCATTCCATCCTTCTTCCTTCAATTTATCCAACCGAGCATTCAATAAATGGAGAAGTGCGTTGAATCTTTCCTTTTGAGCAGTTTCTAAATGTTGAAAGTTAACCAATCAATAGCCTAATTTGCCTGTCATGCAATATATTTACTAAAACATTATTGACAATATTTACTAGTTGCTTCGTCACGTTCATCATTCTCAAACAATGCAAACTTGAGACGTGTCTCTCGATTTTTCATCGCTGATAGTTTCGGAAGTTGAAGAGGCTGGGCCCAGAAAGCCTTATCCTCATTGTACGCCTCCAGAAATAGTTTGGCCACGATGTTAGGTAGAGAGTCAAAATCATCATGATCTGAAGCTTCTATATTTGTAGGTTAGTAAACATGTTTAGCAGGAATCATAACCATGGAATTAGTTACTTAAGTTGATAATACAGTACCATAAATCTTAAACAGAATTGCCCCACCAAACTTTTTCAGTCCCTTATTGCGAAAAACCCGTCCAATTTTCTCTGGAATATGGCTCAGCACCTGTTTTAGAGCAGCGTCCTCGTTGTCACGTTGTATTTTTTCAGACAAACTGTTTTTTATGCTTCGAAACCAAGCTTTCGCATCCTCGTTCTTCTCTCTTCCAGGCCAATACAACTCCGTGATCTATAAACACGACGGTGTGTAAGATGTTTTATCCTCGAATTGTAAAACCAAGTTTATCGAATGATAATGAAGCTAATTAATACATTACCTTAGACCACTTGGGGTACTTGTTCTTCCCCCCGAAACACTTCTCCCAATTCTTAATGTTCTTAGTCGATAGTTCTGACGATAACTTTTCAATGGTACAGTACAAAGCCTTCTCGGTGTCAAGCATGCCGTCCAACCCGTCACTCTTGACGCGTTCAATCTTTTCTCCAATGTTTGCGGGTGAAAGGCACGGAACAATCCGTTGTACAGGGGGCTTCGCTTCACGAAAAATTGTTGGTTGAGCTCGGTAATAGGAAGAACATCCGGGCATATTACTAATAGATACACAGGATTGTTGAACAACCCCTCCTTTACCAACATTGGGTGATGCAGATACAGCACCACAACCTACAACAGAGAATTATCATCAAATGCAAAACAAGTATTTAATATGTTAAGTTAAGTTCGTCGCGAACCTTCTTTCTTGATCGGTGTGATGTCAGATTCCGAATCAACTTCCTCGCTACTACAGGAGTCAGATAATGTACTCTGCAGTTTCTTCCGGCGTCCTTTACATTATGCAACAATGGTATACGTAAGCACAAATACAACATTCGAAAAATGCGTAACGATATTCGGAACTTACTTTTTTGCCTAACTTCACCTGGGTCCGCTGCCCCCATACCCTCCTCATCAGAAGCTTCAGGACACTGCGGTATCTTTGTTTTCCCAGTGATAGAAATTCTACCATCTCGATGGTCGTCACTGGCACTTGAATTTGTATCCGAATCTGAATTCCCCCCACTGCTCGAGTCTGAACTACTGCCTGAAATTAACATCAATTATACGTATTCGGAAGCTTACCAACAATGCTCGATACTAGATCAGAAAACATTTTCTTCATCAGCGTAATAAACTTACAACTTTCTACATCTTCCGGCCTGCGGAATACAGGCTTGACCATCTTCTGCACCTCATCGCCCATCTTACGTGAGGAGCTTCCGACAAAACTAAAACAAACTCTATTGCAATAAACTGTACAATTTCAAAATTTATAATTTTTAAATACTCAAACCTTGAATCGCACGACTAGCACTTCACAAATGAACTTTTTTTATTCTAAGACCAACAAGGTACACGCTACTTTTGACAGTTCGTGATAGCACTGTTAACGCGTCCGCGTCTCGTCTACAACTGATAATGTGGCTCGTGTACACACTCATCCTCACACAAAATTTTCAACGGTTTAAGTTAACTCCTCATATCTAAAGCATTAAATGTGCGCTGTAATCTTTGTCTTTGGGAATCGGAACATTTTTGGGTCGCTATACGGTCTAGGGCATTATAGTACCAACCCAACCACAATTGTCGAGTACTTGAGACAATCTGTACTTTATATAAGTTAATGTTGCAGTTTTTTCCCGCCCTGTCCATAATAATGACTTAAGTAGCTCATGCTGGTCACCCTAGATTTTTGGACACAAATTAATGCTCCTGTTTATAAGCCCTGTCCTGCTGCATTCCTTCATTGCACTACCGTATTTTCTGAACCAAGCAGCATGGTACAAGTCGCAATGATAATAAGTACTCAAAATAATCTGAACTTTCATGAACGTTAATGCTACAGTTACTGCCTCTAACATTTACTACTGAAGTAGGCCACAGCGGTATCACGAGACTTTTTCGATAGTAACTCCGCTACATATTGTTACTCCTGCCAACTTGTCATTTACTTAACTCGGCCTGCTATATTCCGGAGACGTGAAAGTTTCATCCTGAGTGGTGCTTATAAAAATCATTGTAGAAAGGGTAATTTGGTTCAATACGGTTCAATTTATTTCGTAAAATTGCGGTTGCCGATTAAAAACAATACATCAAAACTTTCTGCAGTACATCACTAAAATAATAATGCTTCATAAAAATGTAAACAAACAATAATGAAAGTGCTAGCATTATAAATCTTAAAATATATTATCATTTAAAATTCATTTGAGCAAATGATTTCTAAGATCAACAGAAGGCAAAGCTTGAACACCGGACTACATCTACACCCCAAATCCCTCTTCATCACTGTCAATTTCACTAGGACCTTCGTCTTCAGATTCACTTTTTTCCTCGTCGACGTTACTTTCCCCAGTTGACCCTTCTTCAGCGTTTCCGATTGGTGGCCAATCCCCTGAACTTACAATACTTGATGGGCCTGGGTAGCCGCCTGGAGCTAAAGAAAGCGCCCGTCCCCCAACGACAATTTTGCACCCTCTGCCGAGATGGAGCTCGACCCAAAGGGCCTCCTCAATCTGAATATTTGTTAGAAATAGTTGTAGAATAAAGTTGTTTAAAATTAAAATTTAATTAAAAGTCAGCATTCATACCGGTTTTGCTTTTCCAACGACGATAAGTTTCAAATTCGCCCCGAGTAGTCGATTAAAGTGGGTATCCGAGAACACAACGTTTGGAGCAAGGAACACGAACCTCTTCAAATCTAAAGTATTAGTTTTAGAAATGAGACGTGCGAATATCATACAATGAATTAGATAATAGCTTAGATACTAACGTCTGAGATAGGCTTACTTTTCATATCACTTGCGATGTCCTCAATTACTTCCGTTCTTGCTTCTCCAATTTTACTGCCATCTCGAAACTCCCCAAGATCATCTGCACGGATGAACTTAAGTTTTTCTAATTTCGGCCATCCTAGAGAAATGCTAAACAGCATATCATCAAAATGCTTCCTCTCAGTGAATACCCCGTTCCAGGTAAACTTTGTTACGTAGGGCATTTTCCAAAAGAAGCCAAAGTTCATTTTTTCCTGAATTTTGAATTCGTGCAAGGAAATTTTCTTTGCCCATTTGTCGGGTACTTGCTTTTCTTTGCTACCCAACTTTGGCACTCCACCCGAAATGAAGTTGTCCAGCAATTTAGAGAATAACATCTCCATATTTTAAACAGTGTGCACCCTGAAATTATACCAAAATAGAATTGTTGACGTCACTTTTCAAACCAGTTTCAAAATTTTGAAATTCTTACACTGTTAGCTCAGTAGTACCAGCTAATCAGAGTAAACTATCCCAAAGTTAATGTTACAGCTATCTTCTTACACTGAAAACTAAATTTGAGAAAACTCAAAATTTCTAAACTACAAAAAACAACTTTCTCAAAAATTTGGAAATGAACGACTTTCAATAACCTGAGCGTAGACCATCTAAGACAAACTGTTCTCTTCAGGAAAAAAACTAACTCACCTATTGCTTACAATCACCGGGTTGTCTACAAGTTGTCAATTTTTCAAAAGTCTAAGTCTCCATAAAAAGTCCTTCGCCAGAAACAAACGACCAGAGGTCCCGACACGCAGAGCACCGAACTAAGAATGAGCTAGATTTTTCTTCTACAGCTCTATTTATACAACGGTTCTGACGACATAGCTGTTAAAGTTTTATCATAACCGTTCTACTACAACACTTTTTCGTAACGATCCGTCAATGTCTGCGCGCAAGTCATGTACTTTATATGCATAAACTGATGTTTCGACGTTCATTTGATAATTCATTACAACCTCAATACGTAAGCGACAAGTGACAAGGCCCGCGAGGGTAACCTTCGTTTAATGTCGTTCTGCTCAGTATGGTAATATGGGTATACAATGCAAACGGAGCAAAAGAAATTTCCTAATTTCTGGCAACAATTGCCTCCACAACATTCAGTTTTTCGTTTATGCAATATATCAATTTATCCATCTGGTTATATTATGACTTCGTGTTCTTTTATTCTTATTCATTCTTAACTAGTTAACACGAACAATTTCGACAAGCATCAAGCTTTTCGACGGTAATTCAATTCAATATTAACATAAGCGTTAAATTATTCCACCAGCCATCCCGAAAGCCCCACCCTTCTCCGAGAATTAATAAAATACTAAGTTAACGTGAATGATAACTAGTAAACACAAACCATGACAGTGGGTTAAAGTTTTTCGACGGTAATTTAATACTCAATTAACATAAGTGTTAAATTATTCCGCCAGCTATTCCGATTACCCCTCACTTTTCCGACAGTTAATGAAATATTAAGTTAACGTGGACGAAAACTAGTTAACACGAATTATGGTAACACAGTTAATATCAAAATAAGTTAACGTGAATGATAACTTGTTAACTTGACCTATGTTACTAGCTTCAAGTTTTTCGACGGTAATTTCATAGTCAATTAACATAAGCGTTAAATTATTCCGGCTGCTATTCCGATAGCCCTTCTCTTCTCCGACAGTTAATAATATACTAAGTTGACGTGAAGGTAGCCAGTTAACAAGAACGATGTTTGTATCTTCAAGTTTTTCGACGGTAATTTAATACTAAATTAACATAAGCGTTAAATTATTCCGCCCGCTATCCCGGTAGCCCCTCACTTTTCCGGCAGTTAATATTATACTAAGTTAACGTGAACGATTACTTGTTAACACGAACCACGACAGTGGGTTCAAGTTCTTCGACGGTTATTTAATACTAAATTAACATAAGCGTTTAATTTTTCCGCCAGCAATCCCGATAGCCTGCCTTTTCTCCGACAGTTAATAAAATACTAAGTTAACGTGTACG
>VICI01003796.1:0-12324 GCA_019593645.1 Akabosia matsudoensis
GCTTCAGCAGCTTCCCCCTTTCATCCTTTTCTTGATTGAGTCCGCTAAAGTGAACCTGTGTAGAAAAAAAAATCGCTCTTTGTATTTGCAGAAGGGCAGAACAATATGACTTTGCCGTGTAATATACAGACCAGAGTATTTTTCTTCGTCTTGGCCGAAACTTTTTTTCGTTGTGAATAAACAAACAAGCTCTCAAAACCATTCAGCTGTCAAAAGTCCCGAAGGTTTTAACTACTATGTCGATTGCATTGACAATACATTAGTTTCTAAACATTGACCAAAAAAAGCTCAATCAGATTACTCGTTATAAAAAGCTCAAAACAACTGTCAGATTAAATGTTGTCCTTTTTCCTTTCACGTGAACTCTTCATGCAATTTGTCTCCGACAGAGTTGTAAAATCAAACAGTTTTCTCTTCCTATATTTTTCATAATCTTCTCATTCTCGCACTGAAACTGTCTCTGGCCTTGACGGCTTTGTTGCTTATGGTGGATCTGAGAGAAAAACAGAAGGATCAAAACATCAGCGAATTAAACAAGAAAAAAAATCAGCTTCTTGAGACAATAGGATTACATTTCATCATTTATCATGTTATTTAATGTTTATGAAGACAAGTGCTTTTACTGGTTTGATTTGTATACGCCTCTCTAGCCACCTAAATCTTATACATAAACCGATGACAAGCAGGCTTAACAGAATCAATATTTTTTGTGACCAATGATTTCTAAGAATCTTAGAGCGCAAGGAAAAAACCTTGGAGGTATTTTCCCCCTTGTGTGGTATTATACTTTCAAATAGTATCGCATTTTTCTAAATGCGAAAGAAAAGCAACTTGAAGAAACCAAATATTTTGGTACCTTTGAAAAACATGGAGAAGGAAGGATTTGTTGTTCCAATTTCTAGGTATTTTTACGGAAGGATAAAATTATTTTACCAAACTAATTTCGTAATTCACTCTTGAAAACTAGACATAAACATAAGCTTTGCCGCACACTGTCTTAAAGAAAAAACCAAGAAACTCAAGGGCCTAAGCTTTAATCAGATTACCAATCGTCTAGACCAACTCCTTCCTGAAACGTTTGTTTAAATAATATGATATTCTGTATTCCCACGTAAAAAATCTCAAAAGCAGCATAGGGTGTAATATCATAGGATCTGTTATTAATACGTAAGTAATAGGATAAATATCGGTTAGTAATAGAACAAAAATAGCTACTTCGTCAATCCATTCTCGAACATTATAGCATAATATTCAATGCTCACTTGTGGAGTTCAGTGAGATAACTAAACTATGTATTCCGAAATGCATGCATCTTGTTTGGACAACAACCACAACTCGGGATAGTTACTAATTATCTTACATTATGATGTAATTGAAATATATGATGTTATATTAAAATACATATACCCTACTTATGTATAATTTGGATCTGTTTGTGACTAAAACTAATTAAATTACGCATTGTATTTGAATGTAGTCTGGCCGAGGTCCCAGAGCTCAACCTGTTCAAGGTCTTGTGAGGATTGGAGAGCTGCTGACTGCTGTCGTCACAGTGCAAGGCGACACTGATTTTGACCTTGTGGTACGAAACTGTGTTGCAACTGACGGAACGCCAGAGAACAGGCTTATTCTCAGTGACAAGTGAGTTCATTACTACAATTTTAATCGCTACATTCCTGTGTAAGACACTGTCTGGCTATAATAATCTTGTCCTACTCTAATCCGCATTAATTCTCGAAGATCCTATCCTATACCTGGATCCCGAAAGTGTACAAAACAGTTCTGTCGCATTAAAGAATCGTCTCATTTGCGTAAAGACATTGATTTTGCGAATACTACATAACATCTTTCCCTGTATTTGTGATACATATTGGTATGCAAATGCGTGAATGAAAGACCAACGGTTTTTACATTAGCAATCCATCATTTCCAACTTATGTGTCGAGGTTCTTATGTGCTCATACACCGAAATATGCACATTCTCCAAATGTCACAATTAATGCAGATGCGTGAATGAAAGACCAACGGTTTTTACATTAGCAATCCATCATTTCCAACTTATGTGTCGAGGTTCTTATGTGCTCATACACCGAAATATGCACATTCTCCAAATGTCACAATTTTCGAATAAAAGTTGAAAATTCAATCCCCGCTCGACATTATATTGACACTAAAAATATGATTGAAATTTTGGTAGATAATTAGATTTCTTTCTAATAGTCTACTGGGACGTGGGAACTGAAAAATATAATGAAATAAAATGCGTGGGCAAGAAACGAAGAAGGTAGGGCTCAACTTTAATTAGATTTAGAGCTTAGGCATTAGATTCAAGAGTACTGCTTCTAACTCTATAGCCAGGAAATATTTATTGGAACTATAGTAAAAAATAATCGCAAGGAACATCTTTGAGTAGAATAGCTGCTCATGTGAAACGCTTCGGGGAATATGTATGTTTCATTTTATTTGAACAATATTCTTGGTGATTAACTTTAGGAATAATATGTAGGTACACCTATTGCATATTCACGACGTCCGGCCGCTATAGCCACGCAAAATGTGCAATGTTTGATGAGAGCTACATGCAGGCATACATGTGCTAGCGTAGTGCTAGCTAATAGCTTTAGGACATTTCCACGTGAATGGCCTATAAGGTAAGGGTAAACCTTTACTCGGACAACAAACTTCTTTGTATCCCCTAAATACGTCCATACCATCATTTACATAACGTGATGGACGTTTAAAGTAAAAAGTAAAAGCTTCTGGCGAGACATTTTCCCTTTCCCGATGGATGCAAAAAGAACAGAAACAAAAATGGATTCAGTGGCATGTCGAACATTTGTAACTTTATTAACGAGATTCATTTTCAGATAGATAACATTTATTTGAATTTCACGCAGAAAACAGAAAAGTACATTCGGACTTGAGTAACACGAATTTACAGAATTCAAATAAAAATAGCACCACCGGTTGTGCATTTTTGCGTTGCGAAAATTGGAAGTTTTTAGAAGTGTACCGCGCAGAAGATCCTGTCAATTAACATTCTTCTCATAACATTTTTAAAAGTTCCATTATGCAGCACGAAACGAGCAATTCATTATTGACGTTTACGTATGTTCCACAGTTAAAGAATACTTTTTTTTTGTCTACAGTATGGGTTGCTCAATCAAGCCAAAACTTATGGGTGGATGGAAAAAACTAAAAACCTCAGGCAATGTTGCAGCCTTTGCTCATTTAACGGTTCGACATAAATGCAATCAATAATTTATCATAAGAATAATTGAACGCTTTTGTAATTGGTATTCATGTAATATCTTTTATTCTTGATAATTTTGAAATATATTCTCCTGATATTTTCCGCAAAAGGCTTTCAAGTTTCCTGATGTGATGGATCTTTTCCTTGAGTGCACGGTGTCGCTGTGCAAGGGATCTTGTGTTGAATGTCCCGAATATTCCGAGGTAAGCTTTTTGATTCCATTGGAAAAAATATCCTTTCCTGTGTTTTTGCAACCTTAATACCTTTACAAGGCCTCTTGGAGCGTATTATTTCCTTATACTTTCAACAAAAGAGAAGGACGGATGTAAACACAGAATGCTTTCCCTTCCTGAAAAAAGAAACCGGTAGCAATGCTAATTCCATTTTCAAAGTGCCCAAGCTTTTCAAAGTTTGTTTTTCAAAAATCCTTGTAAGGCTACATTTTCATATGATCATAACGTGTAAAGAAAGAAAAATGAGCATGTATAGTATGTGTGTACAAGGACACAGTGAAAGTATAATTTGATTGTATCCCATGTGAATCTAAACAAAAAATCATGCACTAAACGCATGCATTTGCATAATTCAGCTAACTCTCTTCTGTTTTTCAAACCTTGAGGGAAGTGAATGCAATTAAAGGAAAAGTGTTCGAAACATATATTGCTGACACTTTACATGAGTAAGGTCAGCCAAAACAATTTGAAAAACTGTTACGAATGCAGTAAAAACTTTTAAGGTCGTCATACAAAAGTTAACAGGAGAAAGTAGACGGAATCCGATTATTTACATAATCTGTCTATGTGATAATCCCAAGGGCGCTTCTTGAGTTCGTGGCGTTTAAAATGTTTGGTAATTTATTTTAAGATGACTGTGTATACAATACGTTTCAACTGTTTGGATTGCAGAATCACGTTGCTGGACAGGCATCTTTATCGAAGACGAGTAAAAGCACCAGCGTAGTAACAAGTATCACTAGCGGTGGTAGTAGAAAGCGAAGAAACTTGCAAGAACGGCAAAGTGTCCTCTTTAACGATACCTTAGTTCCAGAGTCATTAAAACTTCGTCGAGTGGTTCACGTTGTTGGACCGGACGATTTGCCTATGGAAGCCAATGCTGGACTTCGGCCTACTGTTTATGGTAAGATTTTTTCAATATACCTAGTCAAGTCAATATACCACATGTTATTCCCAAAGTTAACGATGCGAATTAATATGACCTTAAAAAAATATGACCCCAAAATAAATATCAAATTCCATGAATAAATTCTTCGTACAAGTGCCCGTCACTTTTAGTTGACAATCACAAGGTAAATGCCATCTTTGCAAGCTTCTGTAGTTCTTTTCATGTCATTTTTGACAAAAATGTGGATTCATTTAAACGATTCTTGACATTTTCCCAATATTATAACGCGGGATTTATAACTGACGAGACGAAAAGATTCCTACAATATTAGACCTTCCCTTGATTTCCAGCGTGTCTTTCAAATATTGATGTGCTTGTTCCCACAGGAAGCCGGACTTCAGAGGATTGCATATCACAATTCGGAGTTGTTTGCACTGCAATAGGAACAATATTGGTAATGTTTGCAATGATTACTTTGTTCGGAGTTATCAGAAGATCGAAACGGGAGACTAAATGGTAGCGATAATAAATCAATAGCGATGTAAGAAACGAAGACAAAAGTAGTAAGATCCAACCTTGGTTGGTATTGTAGTTTAATGTTTTATAAAATAATTTATTTTTTATACAAATTCCTGCACATCACAATTGGTATTCGAATTCATAGAAAAAATCATGTGCCAATGTCAAACCAACCTAAAGTGATATAAGTTGGTCGTAAATAGACATTATGTATGTATTGTATATTTAGTTAGTTATCATATTTTATGAACTACCCTATTAAATGCAATTTAAGAATATAGATGAAACTCATTTGTATACGTCCGTGAATAAAAAATTACATTTGTATCATTAAAATGTCAGAGGTCAAAGGTGGGGCTTCCAAATAAACCATTATGTTGTTCCAATTGAACGAAGTGCGTAATGAGGAAAAAAAAGTTTGAATTTTGGAGATAACACAACTTTCTTGTGTACCATGTGATGATTTGATTTTATAAAAGTTTTTAACAAGACTACTTTTTTCATTTCTTTGAGATTAGGAAAAGTCAAAAGAACTTCTATAAGATACTATAGTTCGTTGACTTCGTCAACGCTCTATTGTGCATATTTGAATGATTATTATTATTTAATGAAAATTTAACTTTTGTAGAACATTCTTAAACTTTTAAGAGCTCCATGTCAAGATTGACGTATTAAAATCTGTCATGAAATAAAAACGGCTTTTGCTTTGAGAGCTGCTGTGACCATTCCCGGACCTGTCAAATATCCGTTGAGATGTTGACGTATAAACGCTAATAGTAGTTTGTTTGTTAGGTGAAAATTGCCAGTAAATATTTTCGTTCATTGTTTATACCCCAGGCATTTGTTAATGTCACTGAACGTGAAAGTTAACAACTTCCTTGGTATGTTTATTTGATGTATTTGCACTACATCACATGTTTGAATCATGATCGTTTCATGTGCATGTACAAAAATGTTCTTAGTATTCCAGAACACCTCATATTCATACATACATCTGCCAAGACAAAATAAAAAATCAATTAAAATTGGATAAATAATTTGTTCGCAGCTGTATCTGGTGAAGTGACGCACTGTAAATAAATGTGGAAGTAACCTCCTCTGTAATTATATGATTATACCGGTTATTGTGTATCCTTTTTGTGTCTGTCTGTCATTTGTCGGTAAACCCCGAATTAAAGCAAGATTTACTTCAAGTGAATCTTTTAAAAAAATCATACGTTGTTTGTCCAGCAGCCCTTGTTTTGTCGAACACGCCAATAAACGTGACGAAGACGTAAAAAAACCATACGGGAGAAAAATGTAATTACTATAATGCAATTGTTATAAAAGTGTGTATTTTTGTCTTATTTGCGCACTTAGCATCATCAAAAATATTTTTCACAGCCGACAGAGTAGCAAATATTATGCTCTCAACTGGCATTTCCTTTGAACTTACACTCTTTCACCGCACGTACACAGTTTTTCTAGAGTAGAAGTCTATTTGCACGCGTCGAAGGTTAGAGATAATGAGTACATATTTGGACGATTCACGCTGTTTACTATGATTACTTTTCAATAAACTTGATGGCTGTCTTCAGTGTTTGTTGATTTCAGGACGACTGAATAAAATTGTTTTTTCCGTTTGCATGTCTTTTCACAAATTCTCACAAATTGCATATCTACGTAATTCTGCATTTACGGTATCTTGAGGCGGTCATATTTCCGTAGTCCCAAGCTGCGTCCCAAATCCTTAACAAGCTAAACCAGAATCACAAAGATGCAAGAAGTATTCGATGTCAGGGATAACCCCACGGGAATCAAACCAGGTAAAATCTGGAAATCTGGCGACCATGTATTCAACGTACTCTGCCTTAATACCTTGAAACGACTGTGAAAAGAATGCAGTCAAGGGGTAAAATGATCCAGCGATGCGTTTTCATATAAGCAATAAATTGAAGTTGGTAAAGTGAAAGATCAAGAAGGATACTGAACGCTTAAAGACGAGTAGAAAGATTTTTGTTTCAACTTAACTGGATGATACCAACTTTCCTTTACGACATTTAAGAAGCGAAACGCGAGGAAAAATAGGTCAAATGGATATTTCTTTACAGTTTATTTTGGTTCCAAGGAAGTTCCTTACTTCTCCCACGCTCCTCACTTAATTTCTTATTTCCAGATGGGACTTGTCAAGGTTCATAGATGTATTATAGATTTGTATGGTTCACTATGCTCCACTTAGCACACTAAAAAGGGCTTCAAACATTCATCAAACTAAGGAAGCTTCAAAAACCACTAAAGCAGTAGAAAGACTGATCTGTTCAATTATTCAACAAATGCGTTGAAAACACTTATTCGGTTAATTTTGTCAATATACCAATTTTTCTTTTCGTGGAACGTTTTTGTTGCATTTGCCTTTTGTGCAAGAATAGTTAAAGCTGCATGGTTGATTCTGCGAAGCACAAAAATTGATAATTTATGGGAAAACTTAACAGCTTCCGCTGTTCCTAATTCAGCAAAACACTGTGTGAAACTTCACAAAGCATTTGTCTTGTGTCAACTTGACCTGCTAATTTCGCCATAGAATAAGTTCCATTTTTTATGTGTCCACAGGCTTTTAGTTCTTCATTTACTTCTAAAAACGACCGTCTTAAATCGTCATTGGTCGTTTTCCGCTTGAAAATTTTGCAGACAAACATACGCTTACGCAATTAAACATGTTTATGGGAAAGCAATAACGTAGCCTCTAATAGATGTTGTTCATTCTGAACTCTCATATATCACACTGTTATTAACAGGCATTCAGAGAAAACTATAAAACATTAGTTATACATAATCTACAAACCTTTTCTTTCTCCTCCTCAAACACATGGACACTTGTAAGCTACACGGCTTCGGTTAGCGAACGCGTAGGCCATTTCATACCGTCTTTCTACAAGAGAGCTTGGATTCCCTATAACTTAGTCGACTGAGCTGGATCTCGGCTCATAGACGATCTGGAACTCTGCCGTACTTCAGCCTCTCTCTGGTATCACCAAGAAAGGGTATTTAGTTTCCTATCGAAAACCAAACTTGCAATGTTTTATGCAGCCATAAGTGAAAGATATATTTCTATCAAGCCTATAAAAGTTTAAAGAGTCTGTTACTCTTTGAATCATACAACTAAACTCGCAGTTAAAATGGATTCTCAAGATAGAGAAGTTGATTCAGAGTGTGGACGGTTGAAAATGTTGACATCTGATAATGGACAATATAGTGGCAAAGTTGTGTCGATGATGTGGATCTGGTAGAGCAGGAACTTTGGTGTGAAAGACAACTACTGTTCAATTTTACTTGGGGGAAAATGAGACATTACATTCCAAAAATATTTGTGCATATATATCACAGAGATACTTTTGCAATTAGAGTAAGAAGGAAGGTCCTCGAGTGTTTAGCACAAATTGTTCCATATCCTAACGTTTCGACTAAATTCTTCAGTTTTTCTCAAGGGCAAACTAAAATTGAAAAGAATTGTCAAAAAAGCGAGAGATACTTTTAGTCAATTGAACTTGCCCTTGATCAGTAGTCTTTAAAAAATTTAATTATTCTCTCCTTTTGCGTAAACCGTGAGAAGTGACTCCAAGTTCCATTTCTCTTGTAAAAATTAAATTGAATTATTTTCAACGTTTTTGTCTTCAAAGCCAACTTCCTTTCACATGTCGGTTAACATCTGTCAGATTCGAAACCACTCAGGAATATACAAGAAGAACTGGAGCATTGTTACTGCAAAGGTACGTTAGATCTTTTGTGCTTCGCTCTTTTCTATAAAAAATTACGGTTTTTCACTTATGATCTTAGTCTGCACTTAAAATTCCTGACAAATCAATATGCAATCGGAAAAAGCTGGGAAAGTGAAAGAAATCCCATTATCTTTCTTTTTTATTTATTCTTTCTCCAAGTACCAGCCTCCTCCGTGAGATCAGCTATTCCTGTCTAAATAGTCGTTGTTATTAAACGTGCTATACTTAGGAGTACAGTTTAAGTCAGCATCAAGCAGATGACCCTCATAAGCCTCTTTCCATTTCGAATTTACTCTTTTGGTCTCATACACGTTTAATGCTAGATAGTAATAGAAATCACACTGCATATTAAACTAAAAATCTGCTCATGACACGCACTTTCACCAATTCTTGGTGGAAATAATTTATAATTAGCTAAGTGCGTTTTATTTGCAGATAACAAGAGCACGTAACTGAAGATTGAAATCATGACTGACTTCATGAATTTATCTCAAGTGAAGTTTGTGCTTCAAACATAAAACGTTTCATCGAGCTCTTGACATTGCTTATGCCATTAGCGTTCCTAAAAGAAGGGAAGAAGAAAATATAGACATGATATTGGTTAAGAGATCAAGCCTTTGCGCAGCAAGAAATAATACAAATAGTACTTATTAATAATAAAATTAGCTGTAGTACGATGCAACAAACATATATACTTTCCAAGTCTTTAGTTATCTAGTCAAGTTACTATAAAGTTTTAGCACTCCCGCTCTCTGATATGTACATACATAGGCACGCACATAGCATTCCATTAATGAAATCTGCACAATCTTTCATACCTACTTTCCAAGTCTTTAGTTATCTAGTCAAGTTACTATAAAGTTTTAGCACTCCCGCTCTCTGATATGTACATACATAGGCACGCACATAGCATTCCATTAATAAAATCTGCACAATCTTTCACTAAAAAGCATGATTTTATGTCCGGGACTTTACTTCATTTGTCTCACATTCAGTTTTGAATATCGATTGTATGGATCTACAAAAGTTTTATGAAAAGTGAAAGTTGAATCGCAATGCTACCAACTTTCATTTTTTTATCGACGAGTCCAGTAGTTCGAAATTTCATAAATGCTTTCATCGGCCCTGCCCTGCTTTGTATCGATGTTCTAGATAGCATCGAGTTGTTGTCTTCTACATAAGGCTTTAAATCATACATAAATGGCGACTGAAGAAACGAAATCCTTGACTAAAAAGTAATCTTCGTTCATTGGAATTTGGAGTGCAAGCGTGGGAAAATGTCTCAAGTTACTTCTATCAATTTGTGTTTTTCGTTAAACTTCTACTTTACACTACACTGTGTTCGTGCACTAATGAGATTCCTATTATCGTTATTTCTCCTCAAAATAGGCTTACACTAAAAGACAAACTTTCTACACTTCACACTTTTAATTGGTCAGTTTCTTTGTGAGAACATACTACAAGTATGGACTTCTTCCACCCTCTGCAAGCGCCGCAATCAATTTGAGAATGTAATGTTATACGCTGACAGATAGAAAATCATGGTATGATATGGGACTTCGACAACAGTTTTCTAATAATAGATCAAATCGCATGGTGCGGACACAAATTGTGAATATTCCTTTTAATTACAAGTTTTAATGTTCCGACAACAGTAAATCTACTACGTATGCATAATCGTGACCCTTATGTTACAAGAACTTGGTACTCAATTATTCTAGTATTCATAAAGGAATTGGATCATATTTCTGAGACAAGGCACTTTGTGAAGTTATAAATTAAGATTTTTTGTGTCAAGGGACACATCACATTCAGTACACCTTACGTTCCTTTTCATAGTGAAAATTGATGATTCCGTACTTACAGTAACTTTACCTCAAACTTTTAGTTGACGGGAACCTTCCGTTTAGTAAGGAGTTTTTTTGCAAACCAAATAGCTTCAGCCTATGAAGTTTGACAAAGTAATTTGTAAATTCCGACCGAGAAAAACTTTCATTTCATCTTAAGTACAGCAATTCATGAATGAAGCACCCTGCATATTTGGCTCATATCAATTTCTCGACTTTATCTCTAATGGGCGAATGTTACTACTGCTTTTATAGGCTGATCCAGTCAAATATTTTATACCAGATGATGATTCTATATCTACGCTTGTTTCGAATAGTGAAAGAGTGTTAGTTGCATATACAATAAAGTAGCTTTCGCTACTTAATAATGTATGTGAATTAAATGAATTATGACTGTCCGTATTCCCCCAATCAATTTCGAAGTCCATCTATACATAAAGTTGCTAGCTGTTGTTGCTTATTTGCATACAAATCAAAAATATCTAACATATAATGTATAAAAGTGAAAGTTACACTCGAGCCTATTTCTCCAAAATCCGACAACTTTTGTTATTCTATGCTTCTCACGGTCGACTTCGACTTCTGCCACTAGGAAATCTTTGTCTTCGAAACGAATGGAGTCAAATATAGGAAAGGCAGGTTATAAATAACATTACATGTCCACCAAATTTCTCTATTTCGTCATGCCCTGCCATGTAATGTCATGAATGTGAATGTAGGAAATGCGAGACTGAGAAGTCAACCTACTGACGAGTTTTAATCGCTGAGCCTTCGGAAATGGAAATACATTTCATTGACCTCATTTTAAGATTAGTCATTAGCAATTTAGCCAAGCACATCGCTTCGTCGAGCATCCGTGTGATTGTAGGTTTAAATATATTAACACTATTAAGAAGGTACACAGGTATAGGTTCATATAGTAGCACTCCATTGCCTATAATTCATGACAAATACGGTTGCCACTTTAAAATCTCCATTAGTAATTAAGAAGGTACGCAGGTATAGGTTCATATAGTAGCACTCCATTGCCTATAATTCATGACAAATACGGTTGCCACTTTAAAATCTCCATTAGTGCCTAGTTATTAGAGAAGGACGCTGGCAGATACTGACATGTTTTGTAAATAACTTCCATGTGGAACTGAGTCTCTTTCCAAGTAAATAGAAGACCTCACATATGTCAACCAATAAAATCAAAATACATACAGCTTCACATTCAAGCCTAAGTTGTAAGTGTACCCCAGTTTCGCCAACCACATGCTAGTGAAGAGCCAAGATTGGATAACGCAATTATATATTGGATAACGAGAGTACATTACACTGCCGGAGTAAGCCTCGAAGTACCGAAGCTAAAAGTGAAGATCTAGACTTAATTAGTAGAAGCTTTTGATTCAATGGCATTATCAAACAGAATAAGTTTCATGCGGAGGTGGGTTACAGTAATAATACTCCATGGGATTATGGCAAAAAAATATGCGAATAAAACTCCAGGTAAACATTTGTGAAGCTAAAGAAAGCAAACTTAGGCTGTTATCTTAGCTGGGCTCCTCGTCTTCAGAACTCCTGATTCTGATTATTCGAGCAAACTAGGTTGTCATAATATAGACATCTTTACTGCTTCCAACTTGCTTAAATATTTCGACATAGCAAGGCTGGTGGTACCCTTCCAGACAAAAGTGCAGTACATCAAACATTAAGATGTTGTAAATTGTAGGTGTACTTTATGCTCAGAAAACAACAACATGCATGACTCGTAGTGCAAACAAACCGGAAAATCGGTTTTGTGCACAACAATAATGTTCTTTATCGGCAATAAGCAAACGTTTTA
>VICI01003797.1:0-12323 GCA_019593645.1 Akabosia matsudoensis
GAGCTTGAGGATTCTTTGGAACGAGAGAAACGTTTGAAGGGCGATCTTGACAAACAAAAGAGGAAGATTGAGGGAGATCTCAAACTTACTCAAGAGGCAGTTAATGACTTAGAGAGGAACAAGAAAGAATTGGAACAAACTATTTCAAGGAAAGACAAGGAAATTCAGTCTCTCAGTCTCAAATTGGAAGATGCCCAATCTATTGTCGCCAAGCTCCAGAAGCAGATTAAGGAATTACAGGCTCGAATTGAGGAACTAGAGGAAGAACTTGAAGCCGAAAGACAAGCAAGAGCCAAGGCAGAGAAGCAACGCGCTGATCTCGCCAGGGAACTTGAAGAATTGAATGAACGTTTGGAGGAAGCTGGTGGTGCCACAGCGGCCCAAATTGAGCTTAACAAGAAACGTGAGGCTGAACTTGCAAAACTCCGAAAGGATCTTGAAGAAGCCAACATTCAGCACGAAGCTTCACTTCTTGGTATTCGCAAGAAGCAAAATGATGCCTTGGTCGAGTTGTCGGAGCAAATCGATGCCCTCAGCAAACTCAAGACACGAGCTGAAAAGGAAAGGTCTGCCATGGCTAATGAGGTGAACGAAATCCGAACGGCAATGGACCATCTTTCAAACGAAAATGCGTCTCAAGAAAAGCTTAATAAGCAATGGGCTGCTACTTTGAGTGAACTCAACTACAAATATGAGGACGCCCTTCGCACCCTTCAGGAAATGGAAGCGAGTAAGAAGAAGTTGTCCATTGAAAATAGTGATCTCAGTCGTCAACTTGAAGACGGTGAAACTCAGATTTCTGAGTTGAATAAGCTGAAACTTTCTCTGGCCACTCAACTGGAGGAAGTGAAACGCGTTGCTGATGAAGAAGCGAGGGAGCGCAGCAGCCTTCTTTCAAAATTCAGGAATGTTGAGCATGATCTTGATGGTATGCGCCAGCAACTGGATGAAGAAGCTGAAAGCAAAGCCAACCTTACACGAATCCTTTCCAAAGCCAATGCCGAGTCCCAACTATGGCGAGCTAAGTATGAATCTGAAGGTATTGCAAGGGCGGAAGAGTTGGAAGAATCCAAGCGTAAACTGCAGGCCCGTCTCACAGAAGCCGAGGAGACCATTGAAAGTTTGAACCAGAAGGTACTTTCCCTAGAAAAGAGTAAGCAGAGATTGGCGACCGAGCTTGAGGACCTTCAACTGGAAGTTGAGCGTTCCAGGTCCCTTGCAAACTCCTTGGAGAAGAAGCAGAAGCAATTTGAAAAGGCCGTGGAGGAATGGAAGTCGAAGGTTGACGGTCTTTCCTCGGAGCTTGATAGCTCACAAAAAGAATGTAGAAATTATTCCACTGAACTGTTCCGCCTCAAAGCTGTTTACGAGGAGAGTCAAGAGCAACTGGAAGTTGTGAAGCGTGAAAACAAAGCCCTTTCTGAAGAAATCAAAGACCTTATGGACCAGATTGGTGAAGGTGGCCGAGCTATCCACGAGATCGACAAAGCGAAAAGGCGACTGGAAGCTGAGAAGGAGGAACTCCAGGCTGCACTCGAAGAAGCTGAATCCGCCCTTGAACAGGAGGAAAGCAAAGTTCTTCGTGGCCAACTTGAACTTTCCCAGGTCAAGCAAGAGATCGACAGACGAATCCAAGAGAAGGAAGAGGAATTTGAAAATACCCGAAAGAACCACATTCGTACTCTCGACTCCCTTCAAGGTAGACTTGAAGAGGAAGCCAAAGCTAAGGCCGAGGCCCTCCGCATGAAGAAGAAATTGGAGTCTGATATCAATGAATTGGAGCAAGCGGTGGAGTCTGCCAACAAGACTAACGCTGAGGCTCAAAAGAGTATCAAACGCTACCAACAACAGCTTAAAGAAATCCAACAAGCCCTGGAGGAAGAGCAAAGAGCCCGAGACGAGACCCGAGAAGCCCATGCCCAAGCTGAAAGACGCGCTAATGCTCTGGCAAACGAGTTGGATGAGTCCCGAACACTTTTGGAACAAGCCGACCGAGCCAGGCGATCTGCTGAACAGGAGCTTTCAGACATTAATGAGAGCATTAATGACCTATCAGCTCAAGCAGATTCCCTGTCTTCCAACAAGAGGAAACTGGAAGCTGAATTGCAGACCCTACATGTAAGTAAAATGCCTTCGTTCATCCTGCATGAACAAAAGTATTATACAAAGTGTAAATGCCTTATTTAAATGGTTTCATTTCAGACCGACCTCGAAGAAATCTTGAATGAAGCCAAGAGTTCCGAGGAGAAGTGCAAACGCGCAATGGTTGACGCTGCAAGATTGGCTGATGAGCTAAGGGCAGAGCAAGAGCACGCTCAGGCTGTTGAAAAGGACCGTAAGTCAATGGAGCTCCACATGAAGGACCTGCAAGCACGACTGAACGAAGCCGAAGCCAACGCCCTTAAGGGAGGTAAGAAGACCATTGCTAAGCTTGAAGAACGTGCTCGTGTTCTGGAGCTCGAGCTTGATGGCGAACAACGAAGACACGCGGAAGCTCAGAAGAACTTGAGGAAGAGTGATAGACGCATCAAGGAGCTGACTTTCACCGCCGAGGAAGACAGGAAAAACCACGAAAGAATGCAAGATCTGGTTGACAAGTTACAACAGAAAATTAAGAGCTACAAGAGGCAGATTGAAGAAGCTGTAAGTTTAACCTTCGCTCGAATTGAGTTAAAATTGAAAAGTAATATTACATAACGAACGATGCTTTTCTGGCTTTTCATAGGAGGAGATTGCTGCCCTCAACCTTGCCAAATTCCGCAAGACTCAGCAAGAACTCGAGGAAGCTGAAGGCAGGTGTGACATGGCTGAACAGCAGCTTCAAAAGTACAGGGCAAAAAATCGTGGTGATTCTGTTGCGCGAGTGGGACATTAAATGAACTCATGTTCCCATAGACTATCCCTTGTGGGCATAGATGAGACACTTTGATGTTGTCCTCAAACTTTAATTCCTTGGTTTGTTAGTTATAGAATGATTGGCGGTTATAGACCAAATCAGTTATAGGATCTTATTTAAATAATTCTAATGTTCTTTTTGAATCTTTCATTTCTCAAAATATACGATCGTTTTGAATGCAATTCATATATCTATTCCTGAAGATTATCAGTTAAAATAAAAGGATATTCAAGCTGAATGATTTGAAATTCCATTCCGTAACTCCATCGCTTCGTCAATGTGCGAAACAGAAGAGAATAATGCATAAGAGTTAAATGGCGATAAATATCGCTTGGCACTTAATTACTCTACATTGACACACTTTACCAGTTCTCATAATAACTTTAACAACTTATACATTTATTTCAACAAAATTTACGTCCTGATGGAAGCTTTGTATGTTATTCCCCTCAAGACATTTGGCGTTTGTATAACCAGTAAAAATATTCATTTTGTACATTGCATTTGCGTAAAGAAACGTCACTAGACACAGCGTTTACTGCAGGCAGAACGGTTTTTTCCCAGGAAGAGCCGCAAACGATGCGTTTTCTTTTATGGCATTGATATCATCTTGCATGGAGCAATTCTAAATACTGTCATTGTTTACTCACGGCGCGATTCCCCAGTACTCCTTAATCATTTGAGCTCCACGCTCGCCAATTACAGTACACGCGGCTTGAATATTGCTAGAAACGATTTGCGGCATGACGGACGCATCGATCACGCGAAGTCTTTCAGTCCCAATGACAGATAACGAAGAGTCGACAACGGTTTCCGGGTCATCACGACGCCCCATTTTACAGGTTCCTGCGTGATGATACACGCTTAGTGTAAAATGTCTTATGTAACACTCCCAGTATTCATCACTGCGAAACTCGTGATTACTGCAGCTTGGAAACGGCACTGTTGACAGTTGAGCACCAACTCCTTGAAAGGTTTTCGTGCTTTCAACTAGATGAAGGGCCTTTTTTATTCCTAATCAAAGAAGGAGCATAAATTAGCTATACATATAACCTGGCACTTTGTGATTAAACCATATTATTGAACAAAATTGTTAATAACTATTAACCTTCAAGTGTAACAGCAACATCCTCTGGATTCTCCAAATAATTTGGATCGATCAATGGATGTGCTTTAGGATCTTTGCTGGCCAACAGGATCTGACCTCGTGACTTTGGGCGACTAGCTATAGACATAACATGAAAGGAATCTTTGCCGACAACAGGTCGGTAAAACTGCTCTGCAATGTCGCGTCTGAGGTTGTAAGTTTTAGCAAGCACAGGTATAGCAGTTTCATCAGTAGGGATACCATTGAGAATTAATTGTATATCCGGCCACATTATCTTGTTATTGATTTTAGCGATTAATTTTGTTCTGTTTGATGCAACAAAACCAGAAGCCATTACTCCGGCTTGGGTCAATGGGCCTGTCCCAGAGTTTAAAAATTCGAGCAAATCGGTCGGAGAAGAATCCCTGCTGGACAGGTACGTCAAAGGTTTCCCATTTACCGGGTCCACTGTGAATGGCCCCACCAGTGCAATGACATGATCTTGTAAATTTGCTCCCACGCTCGGTAAATTCACACGGGTGGAAATCTACAGAAATCGCATAATAACAACCTGCAAGCTTATTTAAAATGGATTTTCAGTAATTTACTGAAAAAGTAAATTGTTTTATCATTGCTTTGTCGGGCCAATACTGTAGGTTTTCTGCCATTGGTCAATGGAATGCTGATAATTAGGTTGTAGGCAGACAACCCACTATTACTTACGCCAAGAGACTCAAGGTGATGGCCATTTCCAATGCCTGAAAGCATCAACAGTTTTGGCGAGCCAATGGTTCCTGCACTTAGAATAACTTCTTTGTTACATTTAGCCTGATAGAGAGTTCCTCCTTTTTCATACTCGACACCATACGCCAAATTGTTTGACCCCTTGAACAAAACCTGCAGCACAAGCAATTTTGTCATTATCATCAACATCATTCTTCCTCTTATCGTTGCAGGTGTCAGAAGCTCATATTTTGCATAGTCATCATCATCATCTTCAAACAATATGCGTGTGATTTCGTAAAAGCAATAGTTACACTATCTGTGCGTGTCGTCGACACATTCTAGGTGTCTGCATACTAGCTAGGATACTAATGAATTGCCTATTCTTCCTTAGTGCTTTGATAACTGTAAGAATGGTTCTATTTGGGAATGCTTGTGCGAAATTAGGGCAAGAAGTAAAGTTTCAAAATGGCAACTTAGTTCACACCTTACGAAAATAACAGAAAATGGGACTCGACAAGACTGCTGAATAATAGATTAAGTATAATTTGATAAGTCTTTGTTGATTTTGAACTTGAACAAATAACTCTAAACCGGCAATGAAAAGATCCTGAACTGCTCAAGAGCAAAAGTCTGCTTCATGTAAATAATGAATATCCGCATTGTTATGATATAAATTGATAAGATGAAGACAAACCTTTGTGACGAATGAATACTTTCTTATTGTCAATTTATCCCTCCTAATATTTCGAATAGGTTGTATGAAAGAACTGAAAGCTCCGGCTCGGTGCCCTCTTTTTTGGTTGTATACGTGTTCATTGAAACCTATTAATTCGAAAGTATATTGATATTGTTTTAGCATTCAATAAAAAAGTGAGAGTTTGATGTTCAGAGATGGATATTGACCTTCTTGGTAGGGCGCATTGAGGTCTACTTTATGGTAGCCCAACTCCTCCGCAGCTTGCACGAAGTATTTGGCAATCGGAGAAAAAGATGCAGCACTCAAAGTAACTTCGCCATCAAAGCCGTGAAATGTTGCTGGATATTCATATGAAAAGTAAGGAGTTATTTGCCGATTTAAAAAAAGTTAAATGTAACGGTGATTGTACTATAACTGATTTGAGTAATATGCAACTAATAAAATTCATATTTACATACAATCACCATCAGCCGTGTATGTCTCCGATTTTCTAAAATATGGCAACAACTCGTCGTAGCTCCAACGTTCATCTTGGGTTACTTCTGCCCAATGGTCAAAATCATAAGGATGCCTACAGAGCGCAAGACAAATCGATTTATGATCAAGAACTAAAATATCCCTAAATTAAGCCCGTCAGACTTTTACAGATGTTTCAACTTACCCTCGAAGCCACACCATAAAATTTAGATTACTGGTTCCTCCTAAGCCTTTGCCTCTGGGCCAGTAACTGGACTATTAAAATTAGTAAGACGTTTTATATAAAACATACATTCACATTATGGTATGAGAATATCATATTATATTGTTACTTCGAAGTAAAAATTACCTATTATACATTACGAAATAACCTGTTACCAGTTTGCATAAGCACGTACCTGATTGTTTAGAGAGAAGCATGAATATTTTTGAGGAACCGTATAAAAATTCCAATCCAAAGTTGGATTCCCCAACATGAGCGGAGACATTACCGGAATTCTTTGCATGGGGAATTGTTCTCCACCAGCTTCTAATAACAGCACCCGAAACTTTTCGCTTAACCGGTTCGCCAGCACGGATCCTGTCGAACCTGCTCCAACTAATGACACAATCACACATTTTTAATGAAACGTGCCACACACGGATGCACCCAGTATCTATCAACTATCTACAGCAATGTAGTGACGACTTTTACCTATTATGAAATCATACTCCTCGTCCTGTCTGCTTCCAAAGCTGAGTCGGTCTGAAATTTCATCCAGTAGGGAAAACTGTAGCACAAGTGCTGGTATTAGTGCTATTCCAGTTGTCAAGAAAAATGATGTAAGTCCCATACTAATGGGATTGCTCAAAGTAACGGTTGTTGACATTTTGAGACACTTTCGTTTAAGAGATGAAGGACGATTCAACCAAGACTTTTTTTCTTCAAAATTTCTTTCTTCCCCTACACCAATAACATCTTCACCGATTCACTTTGCACACTCACATAAAAACTACTCTTTGAATGCTCCTCGGTAAAATGACATTCACGAAAATAACTGACATCACGTGGTGCTTATGATGATCCAATTACCGATTTAGAAGAAAGTGGAAAACGACACATTTTAGTCTTCATCAAAGTCACTTAACACTGTAAACATTTGCACTTTTGAAAAGAGTTAAGGCATGAAACTTCACAGCAAGAGATGGAAATCCCGGGGGACTATAAGAATTCAATACGTACAGTAAAAATGACGCGGTTGCATGTAAAAAGGTATTCTGAATCCAAGAATATTTTAATGGACGAAGATGTACAAAAGATGAGATTTGGCGAAAATTTAGATGTCAAAATAAGTCTGACCATTTCATTGCCATTTTTACTCCTCTTTCTTGACAGTGGTCAAACATAATGTCGTGAATGCAAAGGACTGCAGTTCATGGGAAACAAATTTACTGGGTGCATCGTTAAAGGAGCTTGTGCAACTCGCACTTCACATACATATATATCCTTCATTCATGCATTGATAAACTTTTTTTGTTCGAAATTGCAACGTATGAACGATTCTTAAACATGTACACCTTTTGCAGTTTGTTAGTCAGTATTTATTATAAATAGTCGAGGCAGAAATAATGAACTAGTGAATGTTTGAGGGGAGCACGTGTGCTATTTCAATTCTCAATTCCTTTTCCTTTGTTACATGCTTGCCCTCATTCTACAAGTAAAATTGCAAGTTTCATTTCTTTCTAATGCTACAAGCGTCTATCATATTTGTATGTACATTATTTGTGCTTATCGTATGAAAGAACTGCCACTGCTGCTTTCAAAACGTAAGGATGAATGACAAGAGAAAAAACAAAATATGAATTCAACGCACCAATGAGATATTTGTGTATCATCATTCTACGCAATGTTTAAGTAGATCGACTTCAATAAGTCACTCTATTTTTTTAAACTGATATGGATAGTTTATTAGTACGTTCAAACAATCATAAATGGTCCTAATACGCATTGATAATGTATAGTAAACTACAATTTACGTATTTAGTGGGAACTTTGTGCAGTGTTTAAACTGTACATGTACTGATTTGTGAACTTAATTAGAAACAAGCAGAACTTTAAGATGTTCGTAATAATTTACGTTAAACGAACGTTAATCTTTCTGAGATAACGCTTGCTCTTTCTATCATCTGAACATACCTATAAGTAAATGGACATTTGTCTAACCATTAGCTGATACACTATAAAAAGGAAAATTATCAATTATCATAGTTGTATACAAATTGTAACTTAAATTAATCTGTTTTAGATACTATTTGTCTTGTTTCAAAGAAGTATTTGAACCTTTACAGTTTGCAATGATAAGACATGCTTCAATAATACCTACTGAGGTGTAATATTTCGTAGTAAAATGTCGCTGCTATGTAATAGTTATGATATAAATATCCGTACCTAACCACTAATTTTACGTTGACTTAGTCATGGGATAGAGCATAGGTGAGGGCATGCAATTAAGGAAATCATCAATTATCTTTTACTCCTATTTTCATATTATATTTTTTCTATCAATTATGTTTCGGACTGAGCTTTCCTGCCCATAAAAGTTCTGATCCAAGCATTTTAGTATCAAGAGATACAAGTCCAAGTTGTCTGCATTTTGCAAGCGAAATAGCGCCCTTCGGATTTAGTTCTGAACTATTATTCTTACCCGAAGTTGACGATATTTTCTTCGTGCAAACATACTATTCTCTGACAGGGTTTTCATAGCATAACATAATGAAAACATGAAAAAACACTACATTTCATTCAATTCATGCGCTAATCGAGTATTTGTTATTCATTATGTAAATCAAATTAGGAATTCACCGTTATTTATTAATTGTCCCATGACATTGATCAATGTCAGTAGTCTGTCCAGCCTTGTGCACAATGGTAAACCAAACGTCTTCTAAAAATACATAGACGAGGGTCTGAATGAATTAATTGTTTTGGACGTGATCTTCAGCACGTTAGATCGCTTGCAGTAGGGGATATTCATGACACTGACGTCAGCAGTAGTTTTCCTTGGAAAATTAAAAATTATGAGTTTTGGCGGAGGCAGGGGTGAATTTGGATTCCAAACACTTCTAGTAGGCCTTCCATTTTAATCGTATTCATCGGCTTCGGCTACTTTTACATCCAAACAATCAGAAGCTACAGTTGTATTGTGAAGAAGCATGGAGATACCTAGATACACAGTTCTTCTTACATCCTGCCCAAGTCCTGTAAGTAGTTTGGTAACGGTAAATAAAAGTCAGTATAGAAGTCTGAGTTGTTTCACAGACGCTAACATGCAATGAAACTAAATTTCTTCTAAATCATAAGCTACTGCCCGCTCGATTCGACACACGACCCCTTTCCGCAGAAATGTGTCCATTTTATTCCTCCTAATGTTATTCTCAAGCAACGTGACACAAAAGCAAATGTCATTGAGAAGCATTTTTAGCTGCATTGCCTTGGATGGTTTTTATTTTACGTATCTTGTAGGTGGGACCCATCCCACCTCATATTTAACGGATTGCTTATGAGTAAAATATATTGTAAAACATTGTAGCCAACGCTGTGTCAATGCAACATTCACGATTGATATCAGTATACCGTATTTGTTCCGATTGTAGCCTGGTCTCTAACTATTACCGGTCTCTATAATTATAGCCCCCACCAGCAGGATAATTCTTTCAATTATAGCCGGGGTATAAATATGTATGACCTGATCACTATTTATGTACTTACCTACATTATACTTTACTATTTACACTAAAACCAGTAGATTGAATAACAATTTTCTTCCCTTTACTGTAGGTTCGGTTTCGAAAGCAATTTGCCGACACCACTTTATAGCATATATTGCAAAGTCCAAACTTTAAAAAAATGCATGATATAGCCGGGTCTCCAGCAATAGACAGCTTCCAGCTGCCTGGTTGGGGTTTGCCCATTGCCCGTCATTTTGCCCATTGTGGCCGGAGCTCTAATGGGAGCATAGATGGCACTAACTATGATGGGACGGAGCTAATCATGAAAGCTTCCTCTGGTACAGAAAGTGTTTTAGATAAAAATGAAGTTAGATCAATGCAATTTACCTTTTCAAGATTGTCTGCGCCGTGTATAGAAGGCATGCTAAACTGCTAAAATGTTTGGCTAGCTAGCCCCGTGATTTTCAAGTCTCGGCTTACCATTTATCTGTTGTTCAATAATCCAAAGAACACAGAATTGATGAATTTTAAAGATTATTCACTCTAGTACAGTGTAGTACATTTAAGTATAGGTACATAAGAACTTTCATTCTCGCGTTTGAGCTTCAACATGAGTTTATCCAGGGATTGCGTCTCACGCGATTAACGATGAATAGGGCCATATTATTATCATTTCATCTCGGGGGTAATTTTCTCATTTCTGTCTAACAAGAATTTGACCTTCATCTAAGGTAGCATGCTTTTCTGCCTTATGTCTGCATGTAGAATCGTTTCTTAATTTGCGAAAATATAGGATTGGTTCTTCAATGTTCCCAAGATATACTAAACCTTTAGCTGTTGGACATCCTCAAGACATCACGTTGAGAGATGAGCCAAGTTCTTGGTCACAACAATCACCATCAGAACTGCGTTGGCTAACTAGTTAATTGGCAAGTGGCTCATTTTTTATGCGTCTCTATTAATTGTCCTCAAGACCTGATGGTCAATCAAACCAGGTTTGTATGAAAGCCTTGCAAGTAGAAAAAATGCCATAAGCTGTCATCATAAAGCCACCAAAGAAAATATTGACTATTTTTGGATAAATGCATTAATCTGCCGAATGCTTAAAATATTGCGAAAGATTTGATAAATCTTGATAAAATACGTTAGTTTTCATTTCTTTTCTTTATTTTTAGCTTATTTTTCATATAACTTAAGCATCTGTGCTTTTATAATCTTTAATTACCATTGATAATAAAAGTGATAACATTGCGCTTTTAATGACTTGCAAATGACAACATGTATTAATCTATCATACTGGCTGAATGTAGTGAATTTACAAGTTTTAAAATTGTCATGAGCGAAGGAAACACGGTGATTACGTTATAGTTGTTGTAAATTGTAACCTGTTTAGTGTTCTAGCAGATGGTATATTTTTTGATTTAAGGACAAACGGAGTATTAAAAACGTCTGGTGTCACGAGCACTTTCGTGCTTAGAATATTTGCAATGGGCATTTTGCAGATGTTATTATTGAGCAAAAAATAGTTCTATTTTTTTTGTTTCGAGCACATCAACAAGTGGAGGGGGCGAGGGAGCTCGTAAGATTTCAAAAGAACTTCTTTACTGACCGTAAAAAAATTCAATGTTTTGTTTAGTCATCATAACTTAACCACTATGGCTGAATATAACTTAAGGAGATTCGTTTATGTTACATTTTTACGAAAGTCTAAACATAATGTATGTATTTTTGGTACAAAAATTATAACAGTCAGGTTTAAAATGTTCAGGGGTAAACACAATAACTACTAAACTCATAATAACAATGACAGTAAGTAAACACTTAGAGAGGACTAAAATAACTAGGGCTTTTATGTGTTTACTTTGTCTGCGTCTGCATGAAAACATCATTCATCGTCATCCCTGCTCTTGAATTTGGTTTACAATGATTTTCCTGAAGATGTGTGTACTTCTTTTTTTCCGTTCAGACTCCCGAAAATATTACACATTTTTTTAGGGTCAAAACTAAAGTGGGTTTAACATTTAAACAACATCGTCTTGCTCCAATATGTGAATTTCGTCTTTGATGAAGCGGAGCAGCTCCTCTGCCTTTCCATTGTTAGGAAGCAGCGCTTGATCTATCCCAATTCCGTAGCTCATCAACCCTCTATAGCTGAGCATAGCGACACCAAATGCTAAAAAAAATAAACAAGATTAGTTTTGCACGTGCCTTGATGAATTGACAAATGTCAAAAACTTGTTTATTAAGTAGCGAAAGCTGCTTTATAAGATCGTAAGTGCTGTCTGTCCGTCCGTCTGTCTGTCCGTCTGTCTGTCTGTCCGTCTGTTATCGCGAAATCTCAGAAACGCTTGGACTTACAGACTTGAGACTTGGCACACTCCTTTACGTCATTAAGAGCATGCTTGTCACACAGTTTCAGACAAATCGGCCACACCGTTTTCCTGATAGGCACTCATTACTGCTACATTAAAGAAGTGTGTCATGTTGCACAATCATAGTGCTTCGTATTGCACTATCGTAGTGCTTCGTGTTGCACAATCGTAGTGCTTCGTGTTGCACAATCGTAGTGCTTCGTATTGCACTATCGCAGTACTTCGCGTTGCACTATCGTAGTGTTTCGTGTTGCACTATCGTAGTGCTTCATGTTGCACTATCGTAGTGCTTCGTGTTGCACAATCGTAGTGCTTCGTATTGCACTATCGCAGTACTTCGCGTTGCACTATCGTAGTGTT
>VICI01003798.1:0-12320 GCA_019593645.1 Akabosia matsudoensis
GGAACATTGTCGACGTCGTAAAATTACTTAATTTCAAAGGGTTTTAAGCTTTGAGTAATCCTTCCATACGTAGTGTACAGTGGAATTCCCTTTTATGAAAAATGCTGAAACCCTTTTTCTGGAAAGGAAAAAATGACTTTCATCAAAAACCCTTACTCAAAGTGATTATCAAATGTACATCTTTTGAAGCTCCAATACGCACTCTGACACAGTATCTGTAACAAGTATGTATAAATATTACTTAATAGACTGCCATAAAGCAGCTATATGTACATAGCTGGGACCCCAACACTGAATACAGGCCATGTGCAGGTAAATTTCGTCAATAATAGCAAATACCTTCGATTCGCTCTTCTGAGGTACAAACCAATGAATCTTTCACTGCTTTGTAACACAACAATTTTATCGTTAAACTTGATTTTCTAAGCCATTTAGTTTAGTACATGAATTACCTATGAAAGACTCAATATGTTCAAATTTGGATTATTTCAAATATAGGGTCTCACTCTCTTAATCTGCAGAACTGTCTCCTCGGAAAATCCTGCTCATTATAGTGCCGGACTGTTGTGTTATATTTATTTTATTAATAGTAATCTACCAGATACCGCTGGAGAAATGTATAAGTGTAATGTGTAAATGTGTAAATGTATAGAGGACTTGGGGGGTATGTATGTAACATTTGAATTAACTTCAAACGAGTTACAACTAATGTAAACTGAATTTTTTAAGTACGAAGACAAAGGAGTTCAAATATTCACGCAGTTAGGAACAAACATAATTTACACTTGCAGTTTGCATATAATAGAAAATTATGAATAAGTTTTGTTAGCGATTAGGGCTTTTTATTCAGCAATGCATAATATTTCAATACGTAACTGGTGATCAAAGAAGGTATAGTAAACGGTTGTCGAACAAATTTAGGGATGACCTAGTGGACATCCTTAACGTTAGTAGACACATGAAGTATGTAAGCAGAAATATATATACAACAAAAGCAATCACCAGCCTCTCACATGTTCCATCGATCCTGCTCAACTTTGTAACAATGGCTGACTCCCAATAAACCTGACAGGCTGAGATTCTGTTTGGGGTGACGAATAAAGAGAAAGGAAAACGATAAAAAAAGCAATGAGTGATTGTGACGGAGTGAGAAATAAGCCGCACAGTGTCTCCCTTTTGTACACGCATATAAAAATCCCATAATGATACACATTGAGTTTCCCCCCTGTTCACCGACTATTTACCATTTTGTGTTTGCAGCAATGGTGGTCATTTGAGTGAAGATTGATTAATGGATTGAAAGTATAAAAACACGGGATGAAGCACTTCGTAGAAAACTTCTTCCCTGCTTCAAGAACTTTCTTCTTTTATAACTGCGGTTCTGCATCTAGGTGCAATGGTTTAGGAACACGTTTGTTGTCGATATTGATATTGATAGTATACCTATTAAGCTTTTTTACACGAAACGGTTTTCAAACAAATATTCACTAATTGATTTGGTTCAACTAAATCAAAACCAATGAAATAAGAGTAAAAAAATTGTTGGAAAACATTGTATTGTACTAAACACCCGTGCTCAATACCTTCAATTCAAGCATAGAGACCTGATGCCACATTTATACCAATAATAATGCATGAGATTGCTTGCATGTACCACTTTCGCTTCCAAAAGTACTTGTGCTTGGTTTGCAATCTGAAATCCGAGATTTTTCATTTCATAGAGGAAACTACCAGATAACTTTTAGCTCTTTCTATGCATCACATATTTTATGCTTTGGCGGTCGTACCCTCTTTGTCTTAAATTTCTTGTTTATCCATGCGGTTTCGTACACTAGTTTCAAGTTTCAAAAATAACAACAGTATAAACAAATTTCGTATTAATATCAGAGTAGCATATACAAATAACAGCTTCTGACTGTCATGATCCCCCATCTGCCACCACTTTGAAAGAAGACTGTTGACTTTTTTTTTTTTGGTGAAACGTGATATGCACATTATGATTCGAAAAAGTGAGTGAATGAACCATTTGAAGTTAGCATGGGGTTAAGGTTATGTTCATTGCATTACATAGCTTTGATCTAATATCTGACATTGCATTATGACTACAATTACAAAAGTCGCAACCGAAAGGCCTAACGACTTCACTCCAGTAACTCCACACAAAAAAAAAAAAAAGAATTTTCGTCATGTGACTTTTTGATTCCTTCACAACCAGAAAAGAACTGAAGTTACTCATTTCTAAAGGGACGAAATAAGAAACGTCTTCTAGCCTGTTAGACATAGATTCATGCTGGGCTGAAGTTATTGTGGGGATTCTAAATAGTCTTTTTACGGCTGGTTTAGTTACTGCTGACGAACCTTTTTTTTACAATAACGTAAATCCTCGTTTCATGTGGGTTTGGTATACACCTTCAACTTGTGATTGGAATTCATCCCAGCACTAGCACGACGAAATTGAAAGAAAATCCTATTCACTCTGTTGAGGAAAGAAAATCTCATGAAAGGTACAAAACGTTGCTTCATCATTTTGTAATGGACAAGGAAGAATTTCACGCTTCATTGGTTTTACACAGTTCACTACCAACTTCCGTTCTCTGCGGTAGAACATTACGAGCGAATCCAAGGAAAAATCGTCGGAAAACTTAGCTGCAACGTCTTTAAGGGTTTGTGTTGAAACTTCCAACAATACTCATGAGTTTCCTTCCTCTTTAGACATCTTATTCCTTTGGTGGAATATGTTGATAGATAATATGTGAAATCGTTGATTCATGCATGGTGAACCCATATCACTCCTGGTCAATTTTCTCACAAGCTGATTCGATTGTCTCCCACGGCACATTTGGACTGAATGTAAGGTAAACTCACACAATCGCAAGTTGTGCTAAAAATATGGGACACTTCTTATAGGGAATTCAAGTGTTTTTTCCGTTTTTCTAGGAGAATTTTCTGTTTCTATTTCTATCATTACTGCTCATTTTAAAAGGAGGGACTCCGTATAATCTTACTAGAGGGACACATAAGGAGTGAATTTATATTTGTTCATTCATCTCTAGACTGCTATTACGAGAATTTTCAGTATTTGCAATTAACGTCCTTTCGTGCTAGAACACTATAGCATATATATAGGTGAATGTGACAGTGACTGTGGAGGGCATCAGTATAATTCCAAGATCGAGAACTTCCCCGCTGATTACTGTGTCGCACTTTAGTCGGGTCCACATACTTATTCGCCATAATGCACAATGTTTTTGCATAAATTCCTAATTTTCGCAGCAACCCACAACCCCACAGTGTTCATTCAATCAGGCTCGTGCGCCATCGAAAACTGGGCCAGCGGACGGTGTCAGAGAATCTATTATTCTTTGTCCGAAGCATAATGGCAGAGCTAAAAACCCTGGAAAATACTTTTTTTCAATGTCTGGGTAAGACATTTTCTAGTTCTACTACTTATAGTAAATTGACTATTTTCCAAAACGATCTTTAGAAAAAGGAGTAACAGTACTGGTGCACATGTTACTTCAGTAAAGGTTTCATATTATACTACCAGTTCAAGAAGTCATGACTTATTTGCTACACATGCTACACTTGGAAAGCAAAATTAATGGAAAAAAGAATCAAGGCGGCGGCTACATGAGAGAACTGGGGCATTCATGTCCACAAAGGACACTTGTATTTAATATTTATGAGAACTTCATTTTCATCATACTCATAAAAAACGAAGCCAAAATAAATCACGATAAAAGTTTCCATATACCACCGGTGTTCGGAGAGTTGTTGTGAAGTCACTAATGCTGAAAGAACGCAAGCCCAACAGGATATTTTCTCTTATTCAGTAAAACCCTGTCTTGGATTCTCTGTTTCTCCCTGCATCTCAACTCATTTCCTTCTTGCATTCCATTTGTTAAAAGGGGTTAGCACCAAAGCCATATATTGCAAATTGCAAGTGGCCCATAGCTGCTCCATAGCTACACGTTTGTAAGTGGGTGGCTCATGAAAAATGAGGGATTTGATCTCGATTTCAAATGTCCACGTATGCTATACTGCACAGTCTAATACCACAGCTTATATCCTACTATCCTCCTTATCTTATGTCTTAAAGAAAGCCGCCAATTCCGTACTGCTCAACAAACTCATTTTGTCCAACTTCAGATTGAGAAGTTATCCTACTGGATCCCCTCGCAAAGCACTCATCCCGCGAAAGTAAAAATGAAAGCTTATGGCATAGATTTTCCCATTTTTTCAATGTCTTATCAATATTACAATTATACGACTTCCTCAAACTAAGGACTATCATCTAGGTCTCCAGCAATCTATGCCCAATGATGTCATATAGTATTATGATCGGTTACCTTTTCTATAAGTCTAAGTCTAGTGAACATTTCTGTCCTACTGTATTTCATGATAACGAATTACAAAGTTGGACAGTGTGTATTATCCATTGTGTATTACACCATTTTGAATGAAAATCGCTATATCCAATATCAGGATAACCTCTTTCAGAAAATTGCTTCACTCAAACTATGATCCAGCTATTGCCCATTTTACTAAAAAAAGTGGCCACGCTGGCGACAATATTCTCGCACAGAAATTACTTTTCATGAAATATTGTGCATTGAGCAACAAAAACGTTCAACGTTTAGTTATGAAGAAAAACTGTTGCAAAATGTAAAAAAGAATTGCATTTATTTTGTAGAGAGGCAAAAAGAAAATGAAAAAGAGTATTTTGCTAGAGGCTCATTTTCCATTTATTTGATGATGTAATAAATATTATTGAGGAAAAGAGAGCCAAAGGGCTCCAATTTTTCTTGGCTCTAAAGAATTAAACAATGTATCTGTCATATTATTATATTAACAATGTAAATATTATAACTGTAATCCAGTTTGGGAATGGAAGGAAAGTACATACAAGCATAGTGCTTAAAGAATGTAGAAAGGAAAGTACTTTTATAAAATGAACTGTGTTTCATCGAAAGTATTATGAAAGGCGCACGGTCTAGCTGTTGCTTCTTCCTTAGATAGACGAACCGAGAAATGATATTACAAGCCATTTAGTGAAGTTTTGGGCTATGAGCCATCAGTTTATCCTTTAAACCGAGTTGTTTTATCAAGAAAGCTACTAATAAAACGAATGAAGTGATTCACTCTATTACATAATTACATTGAGTACGATTCTGAACTATTTTTCCTTCGTAAAATCTCAACTGAAGGAACGAATGTGTTGACTTTAAAAACAATGTATTACAATAACGAACATTTACTGATGCAGCCGATAATGTATCAGGAAAAGCAACGTCGTTATCAAGGACATGATTGTAAATATCCGAAGAACAAGACAATTTAGATACGTACAGGCAATGTGACGGAGAAAGAGTACTGTACAGGGCAATAAAACGATTTAAAATCTTGGTAATACGTTCTGTCTCCTAAATGTACGGTTTAGATAATCTAAAAAGCAATTTTGTAAGTTTACAAGCAACACACAATACTCAATGTTCTTACTTCAGGATCAAAATCATCATCATGTTTGTTTCAAATAAATTTCATGTATTCCGACAATAATAATATAAAAAATCGCATTAGAAGCTACGAATATGATCACTTCCTAACCATCAGGGAAGAAAAGCAATCGTGATGATGACGAAAATGGTATAGTCAAAGGGGTCTTTAATCCTAAAACAATAAATCTGTGAACTGCTTAGAGCACGCTGAACGGTACAGTACAAATGTGCAATCCAGGAAGCAATAAAATTTATCGGTAAGGGCCAAATGTGACGGATGCTGAAAATTTGAATAGTAAGATTGTAGTCGAATAAATTTTTTTAGAAATTGTGCCATATTTAATATAGTTGATAGTGTCAATATAAACTGATTAAAGGTCAAACATCTCGGTTTAAAATAGATTCTCTTCGTGTTTAGAAAGCAGATATACACGTATGCTATGTATGTATGTACGTTGTTGGTAATTCAGCTAGCTGTTTTATTTTCAGCATATTATCTAGGACTAGACTACCCAAGATGAAAGATATTATGATCTTCGTCTCAAAATGAAATGTCTTTGGTAAGGTATCCTTTTTCATTACAAATACCGACAGAAAAACTATCAGAAAAATGTTTTTTTTTTAAAAGAACGTTTGCTCAGTCAATAAAGATTTTTCCACCTTGTCATGATCAGTTAGAATTCAAAGGGTAAACGAAAGATGGTTTTATAGACCGTCGTGCGGATATAAATTTTGTACGTGCTACGGTCAACCTGAACCTCGGCGTTCTTTAGGTCTACGAAACAAACCCTAGGCATATCGAATTGGATATACAATGTTCTTTCTGTAATACAGTAGCATAGCAAAAGCTCGTTTGTTTGGGTTTTTTATTGAACTGTGTACAATTTTTAACCCATCAGCCAAACCCATGAGCCTTATATAGCAAGTCGATACAAGATCTAAGACACAATTACAGAGCCTCATATTAGTGGAGACCTAAGACGATATAAAAGACGAAGAATAGCCATCAATCTGGTGCCTGACTTTGTTTGTTGTTTTTACTTGCAGGTTACCGTGTGTGATGGTGTTGTTGGCATGGCTGCTGGTTTCACTGTTGTAGATCATAACTTTTTCTTTACCAGAATCGATATTATGCTAACTACAAAAATATAGCCTCAAGCAGCATTCCACTTGAACAGCACAAGATGAATTTCATGTGCATGGGCACAGCTAGAACTTCCACTTTTTTGTGTTTCCTTGTTTCATTGTTTTCGTTGATTCTCATCCATGGTCATGTGCACAAGAATGAAACAATATATTCTGGAGCCCTACCTACCAACACATTCTCATAAAACAGATTCACAGAGGGATTTTTTACCTTCGTCACATGCAATAGCATCTGAAAATCTTACCCTTATTGAATTTTCCTCTGGCTGCAGTGAGATAATATTATTATTTTGCAGAAAAAACATACACAGAAAGCAAGTTCACGATGAACATGAAGAAAATACGAAAACACCTTTTCTTATACAACATTCATCATGTTGTGTTTCTCTGCTTTTTTCTTTAGCGTTGACTGTGTGGGGTATGTATTGATATCCTCATTCGTCATTTTTTTTCGCTGCAGCAAATTCCCCCAAGGCTTCTGCTTACGCTTATGTCTAAAATCTTGACTCTAATATTGTTTGTGGTTTAAGGTTGATGTACAAACATTTGTCAATGACTCCTCGGCCATACCTTCATGAAGATAGTTTATCAAAGCTGCTTCATACAACAGTCAAAGTTCAATTGGTAGATGAGTTATGGAATTCACTGGATATTATTACTGTTGTCGATGCCGCACTAAAAAACGTTCCTAAGAAAATCAGCGACCACGGCAGTCTTCCTTACAGCCGCATATCACCGAAAAAAAGCTTAATCCGTCTTCATATTGTATTGTCAGCAATTAATTGTATTGGGAATGAACCAAAAGAAAATATCCTGCAGGTAAAGATTATGTAATAATTCACGCGGACTTCGAAATAAAAAAAAGGTTAATGTTAATACTGAAAATTTACTTTCTTGCCAAATCAATCAGAATCAGGAAAAAGTAAAGTCCCACTATTGACAACATTAAAGCAGATGCTTTTTGGAGTGATAAGAAAACAAATGTACAGAATGCAGTGGAATTTTTAAAAAATGCCTCGAAACATCTGCTAGAGGCACTGTCTATTCTAATGCTATTTTCGAAATGATCCATTGAATCGGTTCTGGCAAAATAATATTTGGAAGTCCTGATATGGCATCGATTAATTTGTTGCATTATTAATTTGGCTATGTTTAAAGGAAGTCGATAGTACCCTGTATTAACCTATAATATACCTTATGTAAACTTATGCACCCCGTTCCTGTATGTATTCATAAGCACATAACTCAAACTCATTCATGTCTTTCACGCTACGTAATGCCAAACATTAAGAAAACCGACCTCTCCCTTTAAATCCAATTTTTTATAAGCGCTACGTATCGAAAGTAATCAGAAAGGTGCAGCACGTTTGTCTGGGCAAATCTCGGATGGATCAATGAGATGCTTTTCATCCATTGTTTTCGTTGCACGTAAAAAACGTGGAGTATGTGACCTCTCAGGACTTCCCTCGAACTTACTAGACATTTCATTAGTACGGAATACGGAACTATTAAACGTTAGAATAGTGGCTGAGAAAAAGTAAGCAAATGGAACACTGTCTCAATTAACGTGAGCGTATCCACATTGTACTTATTGTAATGTTGAAGCATGGGCATTATTTTCTGAGCCACTTTTATTTCACGTATGCCAATTAATTAATAGTTTATAGAAAGGAAATATGTATGCATTCAAATATCCAAACAATTTAGACAACAGTAGAGTAAGCATTATATATTTAAGTGCGTGGTGATAATGGCCGGTTTCTTTAAGTTTTCTCTTACGAAACATATTGTTTTTTAGAGTTTGACCCTATAAGTTACTAAAACGCTGTAACTGATGGGCATGGCACAAAACTACGAGAAGTAAATTATTCGTTTTAGTGACCATATCGCATTCCGTGGTACCATTATCATCAACATCGTTTTCCACTATACAATATTTCTTCTTGGTACCAAATGCCAACGACGGTGAGATGGTGTGGCACAATGATGGGGGTTCTTGTCAAGTATGATTGTGAACTCTCAGAGGAGTGTATATGAAACCAGTTCACCATTAGTTGACTCTAAAAATTGTGAACTAAATCATAGTGTTTGATTTACAATTCGCCAAAACCTTGATACAAACCAGGGTTCGCACCAGTAAGTGCCACAGTGACTAGACAATATAATAAATTCACAGAATGGAGTGCACAATGTATTCAATTTTGACAAGATTCTATGTTCAACTGATAAGCTTAACTCCTTTCCTTCATTTCGAATATGAATCAATGCGAGACGAGACGAGGACGTTTATAGTATAGCTGAGGTTCATTTAGGCCATTCGGGTCAACGGCAGAAAAGATGAAAAGACAGCTTCTAGCGACAGCATCGCAGTCTTTAAGTCATTTATGATTGAAAATTCTAAATTATATGAGTACATAATGTGATTCATGACTTGACATAGTCTTATTTTACTTCTGTTCCATTGTCAGATCTACTAATGAGCCACTGGTTTCAACTAAAAACCGAGTGGTCCCAAACCATACATGGTATTTGCATTACAAATAAAATTTCATGATTGAGACCCTAACCTAACAAGGGCCTCATCAAGCTTACTGTCTAAATGCATCTTTGTATCTGTATTTTTTTTATCTGATAGTTATCGAATGGCATGCACAAATATATTGTATACATCACAGTGATGAATGGTTCTAAAACTATTCTAACAAGGAGCATATCAAGTAGGATATTCTTGGAATAGTTTCTTCTTACAATCGAGATTAGTGATATAATCAACTCTGTAGGATAGTTTTGAACACCACCGTAAATTTCTATTAACTTTCGACGTCTAATTTCAAAGAATTAATTACATGTTTAGATTTTAGAAAGAGGCAAAGGTTTCCCAATAAACTAAGTTGCAAGGTTTTAACAGTCAACAATTTTGAAATATGAAATCATATTAGATATAAAAGTAGTAAATTTGTAGCTGTAGCTTTATTTGTAGGGGACATACGGAAAGAAATTTCTTTCCTTTCGTAAGACTTTCTCTTTGTTTTGTTATTCGCAACACTAAAGACACGAAAAATCACACGAAAGGTACGATTGTTACAAGCTGGAGACGAATGGACCATGTATATATTATACTTTCATAGCTTTGTGGAGAAACTTGCATCATGCTAACGTTTGCTTCAAACTAATTCTTTGTCAAAAAAGCTTTCGTCTATTCAGAAAAACTTTTCATCAAACAAACGACTGTCGGCTAAACTACTGGTGGATCTCGTAACTGAAAAAAGTTTTATCCTGTGGACTACTTTTCAGCAAAGTCGCAAGTTTGTTTCTAGTTGCATCATTAGTCATTACACGGATGCAGGATACAGGCGATTGGCTCCCCTGTCAAATTTCACATATATTTGTGATATTATTGAAGTTTAAACTATGATCCAATTAGGTCGTTCATTGAATAGAGTATTTTGACGCGCTTTTGTGAATCTTCATGTAGATAGTTATAATCTTGAGGTTCGAAAAAAAATGTCTTTGTTTTATGAAAAACACATTATGCATACGTTGGAAAAAATCAATGAAATCTCAAACGTGTTCAACTTAATTCCAGATCTGTATGTCTAGACCATTAACGTATACGATACCCCGACAAAATACCAGATCTTCAATAAAAACCTGCCTCGAGTGGCCTACCTTTGATAAGCGTAAGGTTTGTGAGAGCCTATAATTATGATTATTAGCTCTTCCTATTATATGGTACCTAAATATAAATTGGTATTAGAGGCTAGTACACAACTAGTAAACCAGATTGAAGTCAGCGGGTGGACTTTGTATACTTGTTTTAGAAATTTCCAGTCCTATAATGTAAATGCAAGCAAGGTACTACTGGACCTGTTTTCCAGTTTTTGTGTTTGTTTCACACAGTAAAGAAGTCATACAGACGTTCATGTTTCATATTTGAAGTTGATTGCTCATTACAAGAAAGTTGAACAAATTAAATCGAATTGTATATAGAACAGCATATAGCTAAGGGAAGTTGGGACTCAAATATGAATTGGGTTTATAGGGTGAATGGACATAACATGGAATGGCTGAAACACAGATCAAAACCTGCAGTTTAGAGAAAAAACAGAAATATATTTTAGGACGCAAGTATTCGCGAAAATTTTGATAATGCTAGCGAACTTATCTACTATGTACATGAGCTTATCGAGTGAAATATGCTGAAATTTCTTTGTTTTGATACTAAATTAAATAACATAAGTAGATATGTGCAAGCGAGAATCACTAAAGATTTTCCCACTAAGAAGGTTGTATTATTGCTTTATATTTATATTGCTCTCTTCATGCGATCGTACATAACTTGCTCTTATTTTCAATCATCCAATTGCTATATTTACCCATGCATGTTCATTGATCTCATAATACATTATTCTCGCACTTACTGGATGTCAAGATGTTGAAGAATGCGAAAGTAACAAAATCAAATTAACTATTAGGATACTTCCAACCACCAACAGTTCCGGCACTGAGTGCTTTCCTAAAACTGTAGCTGCTGCTAACTACACGTTAAAAGTATGCATGCACAATGCATGTTCGCAGAAAAAAGGTGAAAAACTATGTTCACTGCTCTATATACCTTGGTTATTAAGTAGCGAAAGCTACTTTATAAAATTGTCTTGGGTGTCTTTCTGTCTGTCTGCCCGTCCGTCCGTCCGCTATCGCGAAATCTCAGAAACGCTTTGACGTACGGACGTGAGATTTGGTACACATGTAAGTCTGTTCAATTACATTCTTGTTACCAAGTTTCAAGAAAATCGGTTGCATCGTCTACGATTTATGGATCATGACATTTTTGTTCACTGCATCATGAGGATTTTGTGTTGTGCAGATCAAAGATCGTGTTTTAGCGAATCTTACATATTGTGTTTAGCGTATCTGCAGATCGTGTTTAGCGTATCTTGCAGATCATGTTTAGCGTATCTTGCAGATCGTGTTTAGCGTATCTTGCAGATCATGTTTTAGCGTATCTTACAGAAACGCCTTTCGCTACTTTTGAGAATCGTGCATAAGCGTTTTATTCGTTATGTATTTTTGTTACTGCGTAAGATTGATCTCATCGTTAATAAAGTGTGTGCGTGATTCGGAAACAACAGCAGCAATGTAATCTGTCATAATAGTCAACATACCCATATTAATAGTGAGTCAGAGTCAGTCTTTAAAAATATGTGGACAAGCCTTTCTAATCCATCCACTTTATCCCCTTTTGGCTGCAAATTCACTTGTTAGGAACCTAGTCCATGGTCACAAATACTTTTGGAAGCTGATTTATATCATTGCGATATTTTTTCTTAGTAGTACATACATTTTTTGCACAATATTTAGTTGCTGTATGTCTTATCAAATGTTTAGAAATGCTAATTCGGAGTAGGGTGCGGTAATGCTTTTGCGGAGCGGAGCACTGAAATATTTAAAAAAAATAGACATACGTTTATGTTCATAACTGCAGTTTATTAAGTAGCGAAAGCTGCTTTATAGGATCGTCTCTTCTGTCTGTCCGTCCGTCTGTCCGTCTGTCCGTCTGTCCGTCCGTCCGTCCGTCTGTCCGTCCGTCTGTCCGTCTGTAAGCTTTATAACTTCGAAACTACAATGAGCCCTAGGTTCATATTTTCCGTACCTAAGCATCATTGGACAAGGGTC
>VICI01003799.1:0-12320 GCA_019593645.1 Akabosia matsudoensis
AAAATATCCTTTGAAAATGGCTTTGCACATTTTCTCTTTTGATCCTCAGTTTTTGTTTGTAGATTGTATACTGTCTTTGGTTTTATGAATGGATGCTCCAACAACCAACAGTATATACTGTGCGTTGAACGTCAATATCAATATTATAAACATAGCTTGGGTAGGCAAAAATTGAAAATGTAAACGTGGAATATGTTTTTATAAAAAAAGAAGTGGGTTCGTGGAATGGTTATTTTTCCAAGCATTACGAATAGAAATGAATATAAACAATGAACGAGCAAACTCTCCGTATTTTAATTTTTGCGATTAATACTGACATTAGCACATTCTATCATGGGAATATATTTCCTGCATAGATCGGAGAGGCTTTCAAGACCACCCAAAATAGTGGCTCGCAATGTTTCGGAAAATGCTTTCCCCCAGACAGATGAAGTTATTGAAAGTACAACTTTAGTCCCATATCCTCCCTCGCAGCGACAGATCTTAAAATGGAATCATATAGTTACCGATGTGCGATGTTGTATGGATTTTTATGCATATGAACGCTGGATATTTAGTATCAATGCTCTATGCTTTTATATGTTACCATAGCCCTCCCAGAAAACCTTCATCTTTCAAAAACTCCCCATGATAATAAGAAACTGTGCAGGAACTCATATTTTCCATTTTGAAACAGAATCATCAGACTGACATCCAAAACCATTCCAAAACGACGACAAGTTCCTCTGACGCAAACAAGTCACTTCATCTCTTTTGAAGCTTAAGTGGTACTGTGTGAGAATAAATGTCCCTAAGAACATCGGTCTTATATAAAAATAGAATAAAAAAATGGCATGGTAGAGGACGACGGAGGTCGTTAAAAGCGCGAAACATGACATTGTGAATATCCCGTAAATGTCAATTTTTTCATGGCTGTGTAATAGCGAAAGGAAAAGAAATTCACGAGTCCGGTGTTCCGATATACTGTCACGTGCTGCTGTACACTTCCTATTTGTTTTTCCAGTGACGTTTCATGGAAACACCTAAGTAATATATTAGACACCTCATTTCTTTTTACGTACGTGGGCGTGCTGGGCAGTAATTATAATTTTGTGTATTGTCTGAATTTTATTGTGAGTTACCATACAAAGAGAATGGAAATCATGCGTGTCTTCCAAATCATGAGAATTGGGTTTGATTGTATTGTTTTGATAAATTAGGCTGAGAAAGGTTTTTCATTCTCTACATAGAGTGGGAAAAATCAATTGGAATAAAGTAAATTCAACAGCTCTATACTGCTTGTCATCCATATTCATGGTTAGAACGCTTTGATTGCCAAAAATAAGTGACTTTGAAGAAGTATCATATTGTACGGTGAAAAGGATATGAATTCGTGTGATCGCAACAAACAAGATTGTTTTTCCCCGGAGAACAATTCAGGCTGTTTTTGTCTTCCAAATTATCAAATATGAGTGAATTAGCCTTTTGAAAGATAAGTTATTCTATACCCAAGATATTATATTCAATATTAGTAATTGGGCACAGGTCCATTCGACATTTCTAAGGGAATCCGTACAAGACTGTCTGTGCACATCCAACCATACGGAACAATTTTTTTTTTAAATCACATGAATTGCTCTGGATTCAACATCGGTAGTCAACCTGAAAACATAAGTTCCAAAAAGGGCTCTTCATCAACATCAACATCTGGTATAAAAGCTATATTCTATTTGAGATTTTTCTTTGAGGACCAGCTTTCAATATCGGCCTTAAAAGGGTTCAAACTTCCATTAATCATTGTTTTCAATAGTTTTTGGAGAAAAAAAGAGAGCAAATCGCTGAAATACACAAGTGGCTTCTCGGGTTCGTCACATGCGAGTACCTACACATATCTAGGTATATAACCTATATGAACTCTTTGCTCACTGAAAACTAACACTATATTAATTCATTGGCTTTGACTCTAATCCTGGACCCCCATCAAAAAACCATCGGAGCTTTTTCAGAATGGAAACGTGTATACTATAATTAGTGGCTTTCTTTGGTGTGCGACGAGTGTATATAAATGGAAACGGATATTGATGCATCCAGTCACAAACACAATCGGCTAGATAGATGTCTTTTGGTTGACTACTCTTAGTGAGCCGTTCGGAAAATGGTAATTGCAGTGGAGTGGAGAAAGTTGGTTTGTGGCAAGGGTATTTGGTGGAAACGTATCGGCAAGGGGTTATAGAACGTACTTGATCGTAGATGTGCCTATAATATGCTATATGCAAGCAGGCGCTTGCTCCTACGATTTTTTAGCTCTTAATATGTCAAACAAAACTGAACGAACAATGCGATGTTACAGAGTGGAAATCCTTCTTTTTATCGCCACCACCACCTCCAGACTATGCGCTTTCTCTGAAGGCAGCCATGCACCTTTCTGAATTAATGACATTTTAGTAGGTATGAAGGAAAGTGTATGCATTCTTTAGCATTACTTGAGTTTATTGTTTCTTTGCGGCACTTTCACTAACTACAAAAGCCGTCTATCTTAGCGAATAGACGTGCACATATGATGAGACCTGGTTATGTTTCTAATGAGTTCGTAATGACTTTTCAAACCGCATAGACAGATGGGATTCTGCGAACAAATAGAAAAAATTATATTCTCCTTTATTCCGTGGCTCCCACTAAAACTTGTGGCCCTAGAGCGGAACTACTCTTTTGTATGTATATGATTCTCTAAAAAATTTATCATTTGAGCTCATTTATTTTTTGGGATATAAAAAGCAAATAATAGAAGGGTAATATTTGAAGCGAGATGATACTAGATTACTTCCATTATTTCTCTTCCCTGAGCAAAAAGCCGAAAGGATAAACAATGTGAAACTATCGAAAAAGGAAAGCAAGACGGTTTTTGTGTGGAAACATGGTTCCCCGTCCCTCCACAGCTACAAAGTACTGTCAGTCACGTCAAACCCAGCTGAATTGTCGTTTTTCCCGAAAATTCCCCAAAAAGCCACCGACATCAAGAATGGTTTGTGATACATTGGAAATGTTCAGTAAAACGATAATACATATAATAGGGAATAAGGAAATGAATGCTCTTTTATGGTTGTATCAAACTTTAGGTAGCGCGTTAAGGGTTTGAGCAAAATCGAACAATGTACGATGCAAAAGTGAACGTGCATGAGCACTTTAAGGAGATCCCTTGCTTAAGCATACCAAATATTTCTGTCACTTTTTTATTGCGTGCATTTCCACTATGTACTATTTAACTTTAGGCCTGAGGAATTTAAAGTCAGACGTAATTTTCTATTTCAAAATTCAAGAATCGCCAAAATTATATTTCTTTCGTCTCGTTAAATTAATAAATGCGCGGAGTTTGTGTTTTCCTCAATTTCATATACTCTCTAAGGTTTACTGGAATACCCTTTATTCCTAATCGACCATTAAAAGCAACCACATAAATACAGCCGATCCTCATTAATTTCTGGAGAAGTACCCAACTATAATCTACCCTCGTTTTTGCAATGGGTTTCTGAAGTGGAACTGATCTTCACGAACACCTTCTTCATTCTTCCGAGGAAATACTTATTTAAAGTAACTTATGTGCTAAGTAAACCGGCTTATACACTTGGAAGGTTCTTCTTGAACTAAAGTTAAAGATATTTGCACCAGAATGCTTGCTTACAAGTTTTAGCGTTATTTTGCAAATCAAAGCTGCGGTAAGATAACTTTGTGAATTCATAAAAGAAGATAAGTATGCCTTCAATAGTCGGTCGCTTTTAGAAAAGAAGCTTCAATGTTAATGCCACACAAGCTCTTTTACTGTGTAGCTGTTAGCTATTTGATAATGCAGTAAAGGATATACAAATTTTCAGGGGAAACATTTCAGTTTAGAAAATATTCCAAATGCGGTGGTAAAATGTATTTTGGGTGATGAGAAAACCTATCGGTTAATGGTATGACTATAACTCTCTATACTCTCTTTAGCCAGTTGAAAATGTTAATTTCCATATCTCTTAATCGGAGGAGGTCACATGCTATTTGAACATGAATTGTGCAATTCAAGGTAGACGAACCCAGCAATAGAGAGACAATCTCAACGGAATACTTTGGCACTGGAAATGCACCTTGAGACTTTTACGTTTATGTCAACGGAGGTAGAGAAACCTTGAGATTTGGTGACTAACAATTACCATTTATAGCCAGTCTAATAAAGTTGACTTGTAGAATTTACAAGTGAAATATATGCAAATGAAATTCCGCCCTTTGAAGTATACAGCTAAACAGTATGGGTGTACTTCAAAAAGTCTGGGAGAAGCGAACATCAAGCTTATGTAACCAGTAGCATATCTATCAGGTTGAAGACAAAGATCTAAACTACCAAGATATTTCCATTTATTGTCAAAATATGTGGTCAATGTCATTAGGGTTTGCTGTTTAGCAAAGGCCCTGCTTTGAGATGCACCCAACTGGTCCTTTATCTTTCCGTCCTTGTGTATGTTTGAATGTGTAAGCGATAGTATCTAATTGCCGCCACCAATTCCCTTCCAATTTGGTACGTATATGAAAATCTTTGTTTTCGGTTGATTAGAGATTTCTACTCGGTAGAAATGTTATCAAACGAAATGCAAATGTAAGCAGTAAGGAAACGCTCGTTGCATTCCCCACTACTTTCATTTCGTTTGATAAAATCAATAGTCTCCGCAAGTTATGTGGGCTCTCTAAACAATAATAATTTTTTAGCAGGGAGAAAACCTTAGTTTATGCCCCAGAGGATGGCATTGTCCTTCACAAGAATGAGTTCTTTCTATTTGATTCGTATCACACGAGACAGGGGTTTCCTTTAGGGAATTCGATGATCTTTGATTATTTAGTCACATTCATTTCGTTTGATAAAATCAATAGTCTCCGCAAGTTATGTGGGCTCTCTAAACAATAATAATTTTTTAGCAGGGAGAAAACCTTAGTTTATGCCCCAGGGGTAAAGAGGTTTGTGTAGATTGGCCCATATTTTGTACAATTGCATATCTACGCAAGATCAATGCTCAAAGAACAACACTACAAACCCCTCTGTCATCACCGATCATTTTTTGGCATATCATACGTGGTAGTATAGATATGAGCCAAAACTTGCATTAATGTGCGGTTTCAATTCGAACTGCTTTTGTACATTTACAATTTTGCTAAAAAAAGCACAATCCTTAGTTTATCATCTAAACCCGAGCATGAGCTGTACCGAGAAACATGCAGAAGGTCTTAAGCTCCGAATCAAAGTATCGATGACACTGCTTCCTTTCCGTGTCTTTCCATAATAGCGACTGGGATGCTCATGATGAGGGACATGCATGAGGCATAAAATACGGTTGAAAAACTACCATTGTCAATTTATAGATATTTATATCTTCATGTTTCTCATGTAATATAACAAAGAACATGTTTAGCCATGAAAAATTCCACATGGAGCTTGTAAACAGACGAAATTGATTTATCTTATTACATCTTCTTTGAAATCATCCCAGTGAAAGACTCATCTAAATCTTCAGAGAAAGTGTGGGCCTCGCGGAATTCACGCTGGGTGGCATTATTGTCTGAAAGGTTTCCAAAAGTATTACATTGAATGGCCCTGTATTTGACATCGACATCGCATTAAAATCCAGTTAAACGAGGACATTTCATCGCCGTATGGGCTGTGATATGGATTTCCCTAAACGTATGTCATTAAAATTCATTGAAGGTGAGGAATAGCACATATGTGGTAGATGGATGAATACTAGCAAGCGAGCGGTTTATCACCTTATTGAAAAGTGCCAACAATTCCACATGGTTGGAACTACAGAATGTCATCATCATCCCCGGTCGCTATGGGGAATGTGTATAAGGTCTGAAGAATATTTGTGTGTTGAAGACATATATGCTTATATTGTTTCCGTAATATTTTGTTGTTTACTGTTAGGGGAAGACAACTGTTGGTATGGTATTTATCGGAGCTACGCATTTCGCAGTATTTTTAATATAACTCCTCGGAGTCCAATGACGTACATTTGTATGCTTTCTTATTCAGTAATATCTTAACTGTAGGAATAATAATAGTCTAATGTGCGTCATTCTGGTATATTTCTTCTGTGCATACCTGTTGATTATAAATCAAGTTCAATTTCGAAAAGTTCTAATACTATAATAATATTCCCTTAATGAAAAGACATCTTTTTGGGCCAAATGATTCATTTAAATTTAATGCCCAATACTATTCAATTTATTCGCATAATTCAACTGGCACCTGGAATTATTAAAAATAATGACGTTTACTGAAATAGCACTAAACCATGAACCGAATTCCAAAAATAGATTTTGAATCTCGAGAGAAAATAAGACGTGTCGAGTCTCGAGATGGCCTAGTGGAAGGATAAAATCTTGGTATTTTCACCTCGAGGACGGATGGAATCATCCATCCATTCCAATCACACAGTATGCCCATCTATCTACCGCTGGGCTTTGCAAAGATTTTTTCTCCTCAAACATATATTCGAAAGAGCTTTGCTTCTAAATATGTATGTACCAGCCTCAAAGAGTCTTAAAAGTAGCCAAACGCTATGAATGTGCAATTCATTTCATTTGCATTTCCCAACATCTTTTATTTCGTGTAAGATTTCTCCTCGATGCTACTATTTTAAAAATTATGCAAATTTTTGGATACTTGACACATCATACGCTAATATCCTATTAAAGGTGAAAGTTTTTGGAAACTTCAATCATTAGAGCAGTCACAGAACTGCATCGATTTTCTACCAAAACAATTGCAGAGCACAGCTTTTCTTTCTCTATCTCACAAATTAATTATCTTAAAATCATTAAGAAACTAGCAAGTGTTGATGAAGAAAGTTTTTATGGCGACGAGTTGATGTACAAGTTTTGCGAAAGCCCCTACAAAGTTAAACGAAAGAAATTTAAAGTTTTAACAATTCAAATCTCCATAGTTTCAAATCAGATGGTGAAGTTTGTCTCAATTCTAGTTGCAGTGCTGGCTGAAGCTGGAAGAATCGAAGCGACAAACTGCTTAACTTATTCATTACTGGTTTTTTAAAACTTCATATAAGTGAATATCATGACATGACCTGTAATTCAGGCGCCTTGTTTAAACACGCGTTACATTGCTGGAATTTTCCAAAAGACAACATCCAACATCTACCTGTACAAATATTGCATGTATGCATATCTATGCCATTTATGGCTTATGATATAACCATAAAGTTACCTGATAAACAAGTTCATTGAGATGCATAAATTTTCATCATGCTGACAATTTGATGAAGAGAAAATTTTCATTTCTCTTTGTAGTTATAACAATTTGATCTTTTATGGTTATTATTGGGGGATGTGGAACCCTACTCCCAAGCTTTGAGGCGCTATACCGCCTACTGTTAAAGTACGATCTAGTTATCAGCTCAAAACTTAAAACTCATCAGGAGGTTACTGTGAGAGCCCTAAATGAAATTTACGTAAAGAAAGCTCTCTTCTTATGTCTTTTAAAAGAATATTTCCAGTTTTGTAGGCTCTCTTTGTGAGCCCATTTTTTCGTATGAAGCTTGCTATATTTACGACAAAATCCGCTTAGGCTTTCAAATCGAAAATAGTCTTATTTTACTTCAAAAGCATGCCGAACACTACACCAACAACTATCATTAATTTGATAGTTGAAAAGGCTAATTAATTCTTGATCAAACTCTTTTCGTGCGTCTCATTTTATTTTTATTTTTTATAAACATACATTTCTTTTTAGTTTTTTTCCTTTTATATTAGTAACTTAAATCTCATCAAAGAGAAAACTCCTGTTTACATAGACTTCTTAAGTTCTTTATACTTCATCTCACATTTTTAGGCGACATTTTGCATTACTTATTCCGTCGGCTAGTGAGAACAAAGTTACCAAGATACAACTGTACAATACAGACGACTATTTACCTTAATCCTGTTTTGATGACTCGGATGGCATTGTCCTTCACAAGAATGAGTTCTTTCTATTTGATTCGTATCACACGAGACAGGGGTTTCCTTTAGGGAATTCGATGATCTTTGATTATTTAGTCACATTAAAAAACGTCAAACACGTCATTTGAAAAAAACACGTCAAAGCAAAATTTTGGCACTGCCAAATTTTTCTACAACGTCCACTTTCATTAAAATACGTTCCAGATAAGATTCATACAAATAACTTTTTTAAGGAAATGGTCCAACATTTAACTTGATGGTACAAGCGCCTAATCGCCATCAACGAATCTAAGTACATTGCTATCTGTACTCACTTTCACCATCAAGTCAATTCTTGTTACTAGTATATCTAACAAGCGAAGACAGAAAATTACAACTTCTCTTTGTGAGTTGAACAGTCAACATCCGCAACGTTGTGAACTCAACTCCTATGAATTCTTACTCTTGAAAACTAAGAAACTGTTAAGAAAAAAAATGTGACACTTATTAACTGTTTTTGAACATTTTTTCTAAGGAATACTTTTGTTACCAGAAAACCTTTAGGTGTAGGGAGCTGTAAGAAATGTTGGGTTTTGTTGCTCTGACCGTTCACCAGAAAAGCTTCCAAACAACAAAGCGAAGGAGATTTTCGACACGTACACTTATTCACTTTTCTCTTTATGCTTTACCTGCTTGCGATGACTTTCAATGTCTTACGATTCTGTATTATATTCAGAGCAACAACTATGATAACTTGTCTTAAAATGTAGTTTTGCTTTCGGTCCATGTAAGTAGTATCGCATCGGAACAGGCGAACTATATTCTTCGCCCATGTGGGGTAACGTGGAGAAAATTTATCTCTCGAGTAATAAAAATGAAATGATGTTGTGATGTAGTGAAAGCAGTACCCTCTCGAGTAGAGAGAGAGAAAAAGAAATTCTAGTCTGTGGGTAAAATGAGACACCCAGTGGGCCAGCTAAAATTGCGAAATTGCTGTGTAGTCAGCAGTAAGACAAATGATTTGGTTCCATCAGCATCCAAATAGCATTACCAAATATATGTGTTATTATTTTCGTGTGGAATGTGTCCCAGTGCGCTGCTGTCCTTTTAATGGTTGGATCAGGAATAAAGTCGCTTCGTCTTATTTCCTTTAGCGCTGCGAACCACCGACCCAACTGTTTCTACAGAGCAAGTACCTCAAGCTTCATAATAACCACCACCACTTCAGCATTTTTCTTCGCATTTCACTTCCACCGCAGCCATCCAACATCAAGCAGCTTTCTCCATTGAACTGGCTGATTAGTATGGCTACTGGATGTGTATTCCACACAGCATCGCATGCTTACTTCACGCAAGCAAGTATTAATGATCTAAACGGTTAGACAGGCATTTTCTTTTTAATACAAAGTCTCCTCGAGCTCAAGCTCTCTATTGTGATGTATGCATTGAAACACAATAGTGATGTACGCGGTGTATTTCTTTTTTTTTCTTTTTTTTTTGAAAGTGACCATGGGAAAAGCTAACTTTCTAAGTCAACTCGTCTTCGTCGATTCAATCCCCTGATTCTATAGATAATGCAAGTAACCACATTACTTGGTTTATATATATTGTTTTGCGAGCTTTACCTTTATCTTCTTTAAAGCAGCATCTCGCCCCTTCTTTCAGTCACGCTGACGAAAATGCTTGCGCCGTGGTAATAAAAGGCTTTTTAGGTATGTATGTATGAAGGTTGCAAAAACCTGTGAAAAAATTGGTGAAAGCAAAAAAGAGGAACACACAGTTCTGAGACAGTAATGCATCATTTCAACTCTGGAGTAAGGAATTCGAATTTTCGTTTACAGGTCTTGTGCGTTTTTTATTTGTGCTATTTACTTTTCCTTGTGATATTTACCACATAAAGTTGATAGCACACATTTCTCTCGTGGAAAGAGTGACTAGTGCTTTGGGTAACAAAGCTCAAAACGGAAGTGTATTTGGAATGACTGGCAATTTCCATTTCTTCATCCGTTAGCGACAGCGACAACCCATTCTTCTATGCGAGCTTGAATTCGGACGGAATACTGATGCCGGATGTGAAGCTTGTAATATGCACGTCAGGTTGTGCATTTTGTGTCTATTATACAGGTATCATGACTCATGATCGAACCGGGACAGTGCGGAGAATTCGACCTTCTGCTAGAACCTGGAGGTTTCCTGGGAGTTAACCAGCTTTTATCATGGAATTTGTCTTCTTCGTAATGTGTTAATCGCTAATGTACGACAAAGTGAATGACTTAGAATGCCTTTATGTATGTCATACGCACTGTAATGTGCAGGCTTCAGGGGCTTACAGCATTAAAATAAATAACAAACGTTATTCATGTCGAGAAAAACGTTTTTTGGATTTATAGGGGTTGTGTAAACAAGGACCTGTAACATTGAATAATTTTGAAACTTGAAAAATTATGAGTATCGAAGAAATAAATAACAACTCGTCTACGCTTGAAATGTAAAATGCCACAGCTAAACATTGCACTTTGCATACAAGCAACGAATGTTTGGGCTAGAAAATACAGGCGCTACACTCATATGCATGAACAAACTTTGTGACGATAAGCAAAACGCTATTTTTATTTATGAATAATGTGCAAAACTTTTTATTTACAACTCTTAACAGCGGAAGGGCAATTGGAGTCGTTAAAGGTTGTAGAGTAGATGTGCTGGTCTGTTTAATAGATGTATGAACGGAACCAAACGCCCAAAAATGATTTTAGCTTTGAATTTTATACAGTGCAACTATTTGCGAAGCGTGCCAGTAAAGGTGAACAATAAGCGGCCGGTTTTCCGCATACATTCCAACAACTTTGTTTTCTTCTACGTAACATTAAAGTTTAGTTTTACCTCTGGCGTCTTTTTACGGTTTTGCGAGTTTTCTACTTGAGCTATTTGAAATCAAACTGCATAATTTGCTGATTTCGTTTCGGTACAACTAATTATGGGAGTAAGATTTTCTCCAAGTGTGTTCTTAATTTATATCCTACCCGTATAGAAAGTATTTCAATCACTTATAATGTATAAACACTTATTAGACTACTCACATAAGACTTTTGCCCCATAATGTATCATAAAATGGTTGTTTTGTATGCAGCTATTGAGCATTGCAGAAAGGTGTTCCTCCAAAAAAGAAGCTACACATTGTCCACATAATGTGAAGAAAACTAATAATACCAATTAGCAAGATTTATTACTTAGAGCAGGCCAAATAGTTGCGTGTAGGGAATCTGGGAAGGTCTACATTCCAGCATCCTTGTTCACTTCTAAAAAAATTAAGACCACTTTTCTGAATTGCTTCTATTTTGCAAACAATTCACAACTTACATACTACATGAACCAAATAAATCTACCACATGAAGCGAAAACAGTAGAGGTAAATATTAGAAAATATACGAAGAAATATACTTAGGCACCTAAAGCTTTTGATTGGCAAGCTCATGTGTAGCGGGTGGTTTGGCCATCAAGCATGTTGGGTTAATTTATTTTCTAACAAGAAGAAACAATCTACCCTGCGGACGAATGTATCCTTTGAGGGCTAAGTGACGTAGGCAGTTTAGACAGTAATGTGTTTTCTTTAAGGTTGTAGGTACTCATGGAATGGATGCAGCAAAATATGTACGTCTGAGTAGTCAGGTCTTATCATGGATAGGTATGTATTCTATGCTTATCATGTAACAAGCTGGGCTAATCATAGAACTGCACACACGAAATCGGTTTCATGGAGGCAATTCATCTCATTATTCCAATTAATTCCAAATTCCGAGAACAAGTCATCTCTTTAAAAATGTATTTGTACGATGTAGTACTGCCGAATTTTCATCGGCCCCGTTCATGTGTTAGAGCCACTAAATTCCATGAAAGCAAACGCAATGCTTTTTTGTGTACCATTTTAAGTTTAGAGTACAGAAGTACACCAGCAAACGACTGGCTGCTGTACTGGATTTAAGGTTCAAGCAGTCTGTGATCGTTCAATTCCCATGCTGAATTCTGCTTTTAAGTAGCGAAAATTGGTACTATAACCGCCACATTACAAATAGCTAAGGCGGAGTTTCCCAATTTCGTTTTCCTGTTTTCAAAAATGGATTGGAGTCTTGGACAACGAACAAGTAGACCATGGAAATATTCAAATTAGATCTCCAACTTTTTAAATGCAAATTTGCCGATCATCCACATAGATTAACTAACAAATATAGATTGGGGGATGAAGAATTTTTCTTGATAAAAGTTTGCTTGTTTACTATGTTGCAGCTCATTAAAATGTATCCATGCCAGGTATTCAATAAGCTTAGCCCAACGATTCGTTGCTTTAAAAATATTTATAAATCCCTTGATTTGACCAGTTTCAGTAA
>VICI01003800.1:0-12314 GCA_019593645.1 Akabosia matsudoensis
TACCGCTTGAAGTACCTAAAAAATTATACATATTTATATGTACTGGTAGTATTCATATTCCTTCATTTTCTCCATAAATTTCGCAGTAAAGAATGGATATTTTTTTAAATCACTGTAAAGTTGTCTCTTACTTGACAAGCAATCAAACTCTTGGTTAACTATGAACTACACACTGTACACACAAAATAGTAAAGTTTGAGACACAAAGAATAATTATTCATACGATCCATAGGTCAAACGATGTTAAATAATTAGTACATTTTCTTGCATGAAAAATTGAAGTGTTGGTTGCTAAGCAGCTAGATTCACTTATTTATACATACTCTGTATTTAGTTGTTCCACATAATATTATTTAAGATTTATATTTTTTTTTCACCACGGAACTACTACATGTTGGTTAGACTAAGAATTGAATAAATGAACTGAACTGAGAGTTTTTTTTTGGTTTTTTTAAATGTAGTCATGACGAAAGTAAGAATTTTTAGTAGTTAGTATTTGAATCCCTATTTTGTTAGACGGATCATCATTATAGAGTTTTCTCACTGGTTTTTTTACCCTTCAACATCGCTAATTTCGCTACTGCTGTCGGTTTAGATTTAAAAAAACGAAAAAGGAACCAACGAAAATTTTCAGCAGTGAATGATGTTAAAATACATGTAGGGATTTTTGAAGAAAAAAAATGGATTTTATGAAACAAAATGACACAAAAGAGGGATGAGTTACGACTGACAATAAGACGATGTAGTTTACGTATTTTAGTTAAGTGAGAGTAAAATGAAGAAAAAAATTCAAACAGAACAAAAAAGAAATACAACTCGGTTAGACGAATGTCGAGTGATGAGCCACATTTTTTTGTTGCATTTCAAGAACTACGGCAGATCAAATTGGCGTTGTATGCCAGTCCACCTCCTCACCTGAGGTGCCCGCTTTTTCTTGTCTGCCCTCGTTTGTCTCAAGGCCCGCATGCATGGGCATCTGCGCCAGTTCCTCTTTACTTATGGCGTCCACCAGCCCGGCTCCCAGGGAGTCACCAAGTACATTGATGGTTGTTCGGAATCGATCCCTGTCAAAGATTTCGAAAGAATGCTTTATATTATAGGGAACATTTTATGATTCATTTCAGGTCTGGTGAGAAGCTTACAAGAGCCAGTCGACAGGAATGATGTAGGCAACGTAGTCCGCAGAGAGTCCAACCGTGTTCAGAACCATTACCATGGTGACCAGTCCAGCTTGAGGAATTCCGGCAGCTCCAATACTTGCAGCGGTGGCCGTGATACTAAGCAGCACAAGGAGAAAATGTGAATAGATAAGCGTATTTTGGATCTTACACGAAATCCGCATTTTTATGAAATTAGCTTTTGATTTCTTCGTCTTTCATCGTACCTGATTGCAATGATACTTCCAAGAGAGAGTGGACGGTCTTCCATTTGTGCGATGAAAATGGCCGCGACAGCTTCGTAGAGTGCAGTTCCATCCATGTTGATAGTTGCTCCGATGGGCAGCACAAATCTGGACACTCGAGGGTCAACACCGTTCTTATCTTCCAAGCAGCCAATAGTAATGGGTAATGTGGCCGAACTAAATGCCAGAATATAATATTATTTTCAAACCATGGCTTCATGCCACCTTCGTTTTCCTGCAGAATCTCAAATATTTTATGTCTACCTTGAAGCTGTACCGAAAGCCGTAGCCAGTGCCTGCGTCATATTCGCAATGAAAGTGAATGGAAGTTTTCTGGTGACAACGCCATACATAAACGGAAGGACGATAAAGCCATGAATGAACAATCCTAAAAGAACTGTCATGAAATACATTCCCAGTTTTTCCAAAATGTGTCCGATGTCCTTTGCCTCGAGGAGTTGGGCCGCGATCAAGAAGCAGACACCAACAGGGGAGAGCCTTTGAAAAATAAATGCAGAACGGAATCACTTTTAAAGACTCCAAATTGTTGCTGTTAGTTTTAACTGTTTGAGTCTTGAAAAATTAAAAGGCAATTACCAGACCACCCAGTTTGTGATAATCATCATGGCCTCTGATAAGCACGTGAAAAAGTCGAGCAATGGTTTTCCACGCTTTTGCATCTTCCCCAAGGTGATTCCAAGAATCGTTGAGAAAACCACCAAACCCATGATATTTGTACCATCGGTGTATTTATTCGTCATCGGGTAGTCATGAACCTCAATGGCTAAAATGAAAGTAATTATACTAGTACACCTGACGCTATCATAACTTCTGAACATTTACAATTACAATAGTTTACTTTTATTTTTCTCTTGTGCCTTTGCCCACATTTGAGGAGTCGGTTGATCCAATTGCGTTTGGAACTACGAACAAACGTTCAAATTTAATTACTTGATAGACTTTATGGCGACGCTGTCAAACACATGACACGCGCTTTGTACAAACGACGCATCGAGTCATTATCATCATTTTTAGTAATTACCTGGTAAAGTGTCGCTTGAACAAGATTAGGAGGGAACATATTTCTATTAAAAACCAAGAACATTCCATAAAATTATAGCTGCTTGAATGAATGAAATCATTAACGATGTATTTTTGTAGGCGTTATATCATTCAATAACCTTTTTTTACAAAGATTGGCTAAATCATTAAACAAAAAGGGAAAGGAGTATGGGAGTTAACGTTGCTGCCAAAAAGCGACATGTCTGATACGCGTTAAAGCGTCTGATGCCTGAACTGAAACGTGTGCATTGGTTTCAAACTAAAAATGACATCTCGCATCAAATGGGGCTCATTCACCATTCCTACAACTGACAACTTTCTGCGGCTGTACCACGTTTAGAAAAGAAGTTATTTTTATATTCCTCCTCTCTCTCTGGACGATTACGGGCTTGTCTGGTTATTGTTATTATGCCAACTTCAGACATAGTAAACGTCAAGGCGTAATGTCCATGTGCTTGAAATAAAATTTAACTATTTTCAATGCTCATGAATTAAAAAAAAAAGATGAATGTTCTTGAGGAAATTATATTGAATGAAACACTCGCACACCATTTGGCACAAGAAGCCATTTCGTGATAACATCAAATACCTGCTATCATTTAATTGGCTAGCTTCAACATTCATTCAATTTTGTTTTTACACCGCTTTTTTGTAGACTTTTTTAAGAGACTCAACGTAAATTCAACTCAACGAGACCACATAAATTGCCTCTGTCTAACCCAATTTTCAATACAAATTTGCTCAAACGATTTTCATATTTTTATTGCACAGCTTATCTGGAAATCTCCAAGTTTCTAGTTTGCCTTCAAACTACCCCCACAACTTGACTGGTTTTTTTCTTCTTCTACGTACATAATTGCCCGGGCATGGTAAAATATTTTAAGTAATTATTATTTTATGTTGGGGATGTTCCCTTCAAGCCAATAAGTTAACCTGTTTAATATTGTTACACTGTCATTCATACTCAAAATGTTTGCCTATTCATACATTTTTTTGTTTTTAAACTCATCATTCATAAAGACAGTCTTCTATTCCTGCTCTCGTCAACATATTGAGTGAAAAAATCTGTATTTCACTTGTGCACCCCTCATTAAAGCAGTAAACCTGTTGCCACTCTAGAAGAGAGCATCGTTTCGTCCATTAGACTAACTTCCAGAGCCACACAGACTCTACTCCTCTTCGGAGTAGTTTTGAAAATCATTTCACACTCTTTCGTATTTGCATAGGATGAGCATGAGAGTCCAGCAGCCACCCTGGCTCAGACTTAATTAAAATGTACTTGAAAATACTGACTGATGATGAGTAGCTCATGATCGCTCTACCTATCAACATACAAATATCAGCAATGAATTCGTGCAAAGAAAGCAAATTTCAGAGGTTTTTTTGGGCTAAAACGCATAACTATCTTCTAACGCTAACGCTGCTTGATTCTGTAGTAGAATAAAAATTGTATCCAACAAAAATCCTCAAATCGGTAGACAAATATCTCAGTTAGTATCGGAGTAAAAAGATAATTGAAAAAAAATGTAAGTCCAGTTTGTTTGTCTGTGGCGTGGATCCTGGTTTATGGCAAACTCTTGCCAAACTGGTAAGATCATAAAATGTAAAACGACTGTAGCGAAATAATTTGATCCACGATTTTTCAAGCGGTGTGGGGAGAAAGATGCTACTGTGACTTGCAAAATAATAAAAGCTCTAAAGAATATATAGAATAATCCTATTGTTCCACAGGGAAACGACATGATTTATGGGATTTCAAGATGGTATGGATACTGACCAATTTAAAGATACATTTCCATTTTTTTTAAATGAATGCAGCTAATAAAAAACTCCTTTTGTCCTTGCATGAGAGACTGAAAGCGCCCATCCATCGGCAAACCTAGATTTTTTTACTGATTGTGATTAATGAGCGTATATCATACAAATGGCATGTATGAATGGAAATGCAATTTTTGCTTTGAAACGCATTCATGGTACCTGACCAAATCCATGAGAGTATCTGCCGTGGTGACGTCCCTCGGTTTGTTCCCTCCTGTAGCCATCTTGTCTCCACCAACTTTGCCCGGATGAATTGCGACGACAAGAATAATACCGAGAACTACAGCACACACCGTTGTGATCATGTAGTAAGCGAGAGCCCGAGCACCAATTCTTCCCGAAAGACTAAGGTCCAGAGATCCAATAGCAGAAATGAGCGAGGAAACGATTAAGGGTAAAATGAGAGCTTTCAGCATTCGTAGGAAAATGTCGCCAAAGAATTTCACGTAAACTTGCTCCCGTTGAGTCCAGTCCTCCTCGCGAGAAGCCCGAAGAATAAAACCTAGGGCGACTCCGGACAGGACTCCTGCGACAGTTAGCATTGTCAGTAGATTGGTTCGAAGACATTTCCACACGCCTTCGGAGGTGGGAGGACGAAACTTTTGACCCATTCTTTTTCCCTCTGTTGCTTGACGGATGGCCTTTATAGGGGTTGATGATCTATACAAAAATAAAGCATTTTTATCTTTTACTCTGACATCTAAATCTGAGTTCTTGGTCATCGAGTATTAGCATAGGTGGTGCTGCATTCGCAGTTTTACAGCAAACAGTTCGTATTGTAGCTTCTTCTAGATTTACACTTTATGTTCACACATTTCTAAAGTTTTCAATCAAGAAAGAGTTGAAAATTGACGCAGTTTCAGATTCAAGGCAGATAAGATCAGCTGTATCAAATGATATGCCAGGGCTGTTAATTTACAGAGATGAATCTATATCTGCGTATTCAGGTTTGAGTGAAGATATTCATTTTCTTTCATTTAATCTTGTAAACTTGTAGGTTCATTCGAATCATATATCACATAAAATTTAACGCCTATAATTTCTGTCAGTGGAACTAAGGCTTGTTATTCATAGTGAGCATTGTGACACTGATTGTATCCCACTGGTAATTTACTTTTTTTTACACAGTAATGAGCTATTCCTTGTAAAACAAGCTATGTCTTTAATCTAGCTGCTCATTTGAGTCAACAAGAAATGAGTAAATAGAGTTTGCTTTCGGTGAAACAACAAAGAAAAATATCGCGGTCGTCTATTAAGACACTAATTATAGCATTTAACGTTTAAAGAAGATGGCGATATCAGATATATCGGCTGTGTGTGACGATGCTGTGGACGTACAGTTGTGATAGATAGTCAACTCGCATGAAGATCCGTAATGGATGGCAATGGTCACAAGTCACAACACGCAACAAGTTCAACTCAATTATGTGCAAATTGGACGGACCAAGATTTAAATTATGACTTTTTCAACTAGCCGGCAGCGTTGACGGTAAAGCTGTATTAAAAAATGCCTCGTGATGATAATGTGATGATGAACAAGTACATATTTGGAGAACGTTCTAGCGTCAAATCGATGACACTAGAGTAGCTTACGTAACAAACAACGATTTAGGTTCCCCTTAACAAACTCGTCATCTTTTTTGGCGCTTGAGCGGTTTTTCTCCTGTTTTAAACAACCCTTCGCTACCAAATTTAGGTTTGTTATTGTCATCAAACTAGCACTTAAACAGTACTTTAAAGAACATTTACAGCGTTGCATGACTAATGCTTTTTGACAATTCGGACAAGGATAGCATTACCTCTGCTTTACACTCGAACGAAAGTGAAACAAACGTTGAAATTGCTAACTTTATGCTGACTCGCGTCTGCTCACAGGACTATTCCAGCAGAAAAAAATCTTTTCACAATGTGTAATTATGGTAGATAATTATATAGGCGAACAGATAAGAAGTCTGAGCAAGACTAATATTGTTAGCAAGAACAACAGAAAAAAAATCAAATTAATGTACGTTTTTCCAGGCAGAGAAGTCGCTCTGCAACACATACAATCCGTATTTTATTAATCAGCCTGTTATGCAATTTTTTAAAGCAGCCAGCCAGCATGCGATTAAATTTTGAGTGCATTACTTTTTATTGCCTATTGCGCACATGACAGTGCGCTTGGCCTCGAGCATTTTTCAGTTCTTCTCCGGTTCAGCTGTGACGCATGCATTGAATTTCAATCAACTTTATGAAAAGGAAGTACAGTGGAATTTTTATTCCTCTTTACGGCTTTTGGGCATTCACTAAAAGGAAAAGTAATGTTGTATTGCTATTATTGAATCTGTCGCTTTGAGAGTGAGCCTGTTATTTACTGGTTAGCGTTTTTGGAGAAGTTTTGACTTTTTATAGGGAAATAATTTCGATCGACAATTTCCAGATTAAGAAAGGAATAACTACAAACTGTTATCATTCTTTACTATTTATTTTGTTTTAAAATCTTTTTCAACATTCAGCCTAATACCAATGTTCGGGTTTTTGTAACTTGTAGCTCCTGACAACTGACTCCTGTTGGAGTCGAACCGTTGAGACAATAAAAGTTGGTTCGCTTAAAGCCTTTTTTAAATCTTTACTTTAACTACGTTAGAGAAAGACCTGTAATGATTGGAGGGAAATTTTCTATATAATCCTATTATACTTCACATTTGAAGTCAAATTTTTTATATGATGTAAACGTCTTCATGTAATAAGTTTATTGTGAGTGACGATTTTTATGAGGATTGAGAAAAATAATTATACGTGTCAGTTGTCAGATGACGTAAAACCTCGTCTTCAGGTTGCACGTACCATTAAAGTAAAACAACAAAAAGAATACTATGAAACTAAATGCCTTTGCACACATGTAAATCGAGAGTTAGTTATACGAATGTTCGAATAAGAACACAATGTAGGATTCGCCTAGTTATTTCCGTCCAGCGTATTCCAAGCGTTTACGTTAACGAGTTAAGGAATTTAGCGTTTCAATACAAATAAAAACCGTGCAAAAACGAAATTCTGTCCAGATTTTTCTATAAAGCAACAAGTTCGTTTTATTTTTGTCCCACACACGTAGCTGGAAAAAGAAATGACATCATTTCTCTAAGTGTATGTCTGCCTGCAGCATCTCTTTCTGCCTCATGAATACTACTTCTTTTATGTTGAGCAGTTGAAAATTCTGGAACGAAAAGGTGACACCAGGTCATTAAAAGCGATAGCATTATTCTAGATAACTTGTCATCATTAAATTTACCCCACTCTGACCTGAATATAATGTGCGAAAGCAAGTTTGTAATGTAATCGCAAATCTGACAAGTCATTTAAAATAAGTTGCTGAGGAATGGGCTACAGGCAGATGGAAGGCGAAGTGTTTTTTCAAACAAAATTATTTATTACTTCTTTATGACAATCTTTCAACTAAAGCGGCTAATATGGAACAAATGTTGCATCAATATTCGCTAAGTAATAATTTGTTCTCGTTGCCATAGATAATGCACTATTTTGCGCTACTATACATAACAAGTTCTTCAGGCTTACAGATAGGGCCGATACATAGTCAGACTCCACATGAATGAGCAATCGATAATTTGAGCCAAATGAGCCACGTCTATCGGAAAATTTCTCATTGAAAAATTATGTATACATATGTACATATATATTATGTTCCTCATTTACGCCACTAATTACTCAATTATTTCATGGAACGACTAAATACTGTGTTGTTACTCGAAAACAGGCGAACGGAACGAGATACTAAACGCACGTTTAAGGCAAACTAGCTAAAACATGGAGAAAGGGAGCAATTTTGTGAAAATAAAATATCTGTAAATTGTTTTACTTGTTGCGTAGAGTGATAAAAGGAAAGGATCGCTTCCGTGGAAAACTTAATTTGCCAGAAAGATAGGCAAATGAGATTGTCGTTTGACTAGAAAAAGATTACATTCACATGAACGAGCAACTCAAATACCTTTTCCAGCTTGGTGTTCAATTAGTGCGCATCCTATTTTATAGACGGGAGAAAGTTACATACACTAAATAGACAGTAGACAAAAACATATGCAATATAAGACTGGTAATGAATATGTTTATATTTTCAGGGTCCAGAATGCTTTCATTTCGTACAAAATCTCTTCTTCACCAATGATTCAGTAAAAACAAGAGAAAATGAGGGTTTTCTTCCAAAGTTCACCGGGAAAAGTTGGCAAACAGCTATAAGATCTTTTTTCTCAAAAACTTTGGAGTAATTTTGAACCTTTAAATATTATAAACATTAACATCTACGTTTTGTGTGGACTTAGTTGACTTCAGGTTGAATTGAAGCCCAAAAGAAAATTGTTGAAAGAGAAAGCGTGGAAGTGTAAATGGAATGACATTTTGAATGGCATTCTGATCTGACTTCCCGTACTTGTCATTAGGCAGTAAATTTGTGTGTGTGGGATTTTGACGAAAATTTGGCTAAATCGGGTTTAATTGAAGATGCAGATTAAGTAAGAAACGAAGAAGTGCCAAATCAAGCGGAAGCGGTATGTATACCTAAATAAGCCAGCCAAATAAGTTCTAAATTTACCAGGTAAAACGGACAAAATAATAAATCATTTCCCTACTATCCTTTGAAATTCTGAATCCTGCTCCAAGAATTTCCTCGGGACCGATTTGTGAGACGCAAATTATCATCCTACACGTATCCGCTTCGGAATTTGATTCTCAAATCTTCCTTATAGATCAAAGGGCAAAATGATGGATGCAAAGATTAGATACCTTCAATTTTCATATAAATTTTTATTGCCCACACTTCAATTTTCTCAAAAAGTGTTTTTATTTTTTGATAATGTAGGAAATCCTCTGAATTTTTCGGTTCGCGATGGTGTCTTGCCACAAAGATAGAGTGATTCCTACATTTCTTGTATCCATCAAACTATTGTTTTCAATTTATGTTTTCTCAAACACTCAACCAAGCACAACGCTTGTACAGCACTTATAAAGTCGATGAGTAAGCACTCGACCATCCATAACCCCTATTAAGAGAAAAAAAAACAGCATCAGCATACGTCTCTCAGACATTTCAGAACTTCTTCAAATACATTTGAAATTGCAATTTAAAATGACAAACCGGATGTTCACTTCATTTAAGACAAAAAGGGATCAAGTGAAAAAGCCATAAACTTTCCGCCACAGTGTGCACTGGTTTTTTTTCTTCTCTTTTCGGAGTGTGCAGCGTACACCTCTACCTTACTCATTAACGCTCAAATAATTTTGTGACAACTGTTTTCTTTACATTAAATTTTACCATGCCTGTCAATTTCATTATACGATAGCGTCTATTCCCCTACAAAATGCTTTTAAAAATCCTTCTTTCAGTAAAATTCTCTGCGTCCATGGCACATTTTTCTCGCTTTGAAAAATCTTTTTTGGGTTTGGTAAGACTTGATTCAGGCGGAGCAAAATTGAAAGTACCGCACATAATTTTCCCCCGATCTTTCAACTGTTTCTTAAAAGTGATTTAACATAAATGTCAACACTTGTACATGAATTTTAAATAAAAACGACACTCTAAAATCGATTTCGATCAGAAGAATGTCGTCATAAATATAAGGAGCTGTAACAGAGCATGGAGCAGTTCATGTATTCTCCATTGTTCTGTCTCCTCGAACACCACCACTGAAAACATGACTATAATATAAAATGGCTTCACCCGGAACTTGCCTTTCGCAGTTATGCAATACGATCCAGGTGAGTTTCGAAACTAGATCTTTGATTGTAGGTCACAGTCACAGATTACAGATCTTTAACCTATTCGTCATGTCTTATCAGCACTGCAAACCTTTGACATTATGTCAATGATAAAGAGAAGTTTGCTTGAAATAAACGAATAGCAAAAGTTTCACACTATCATAATATGGAGACCTGCACTTATGTAAGCAAGGGCCCCGAGTTGAGTATATTCGGCGTATCAAGTTCAGGACACTGCCCGGATGGTGACTCAAATGAAACTGAAAATCTTTGCATTAAAACTGTGGCTTTCGAACTGCCAACGCATAAAGTTATTACGAAAAGTGTAGCGGAAAGCGCATAGTCGTATCGTCTTTCTCCGTTTATTTTATTTTATTCAGACCATGTAGAATTTTGTACGCGAGTGTGGTTCACAGACTTCAACGTAATTGCACTTGGCATGGATGCCTAAGTGAGTCCAAGACGAGCCGAGATACATGTCTTTTTAGCGTTCCAAACGAACACACACATAACATCTAGCCCCATAATCCAAATGGAATAAGTGTCAACCAAGAATAAAACACGTTTCAAACGGTGACGATAATGAAACGCCGGCATAGGAGTAGAATCATGAGTATACACGCTAGTATTGTCAGCTATGCCAAATTTGCACGATTATTGCTGCTGAACATCTTGGCACATGGAAAACTAGATCTTAAATACATTTGGTTGCTATAGAGAGCTCTTGTACCACAAAACAAGTCTGCAAACAAAGACATTGTTATTGTCTACAAATAAAACGACATTAACAAAAAATGAAACTATCTCCACCTTGAATAGCTTGGGAAATTCTTTTGCTGAGGATCATCGAAATACTGATATTTTGGAAAGGTTACTCGACTTGACTTCCATTTTCCAATAAATTTTCTCTGGCGAGACAACATAGACCTCTATGCGCACCGTCTGGATTCTTAAGACACTCAGTTCATGCATTTTATTTACTGTGTTTGTTTAGTGTGCCAATCCTAAGTAAAAATAAATTCCATGAAACCTCCGACTGAACCTAATTTTGTATAGGACAATGTTTTGCTGTTGCTACAGATCGTTTCTTCATAAAGGCTAGAATCCACAATATTGGTATGATTTCGCGAACCTTAAACTTGGTGAAGCCGCTGCCATACTAACGGATAAGAGAGATGCCTACATTATTTTGTGGATTATGATTTCTAAGTATTGACGTTTCCTTTCGTATTGGTTCTCAACATATTTTAGCGTTTGATTGGAAATGAAGAAGTATTCTGCAGTGAACCTTGCGTAAATCATACTAACTTGTCTATGAGGAGGCTTAGCAACGACAAGCAAATAGAACGAAAAAGCGGAAGTTGAAATGTAAGAAAGAATGGGAGTAAGTGGAATGTGTTCCTCTTTCCCGTTATTCGCCAAATGATTCGACAGCAAGTGAACTTGAACATCTTCAGTAGGTAAACACTATGACTATAGTGCCTAGAGTGATTTCATCTGCACTCTTATATTCTGTAACGTTCCGAAAATACATTCCAGTCTTTGTATGTGAACATGAAAAGCCGGTATCGGATGAAGTTGTTAAATATTCGTAACCTCATGATGACTAATGAAGTCGTCTTGTTCTACGTTCCGACACGGACACGTCGTATTGATAAACTGCGCACATACGTTTGAAAATTGTCTGTCACTTCCAACATAACGTATCTCCGGTTTTCTCGCAAATATGAAATGAAAGCCTCGTTTGCTTTCATGATTTTTAAAACTTATTACCGATAATTGTTTTACTGGTTTGGATAATGAATGGGACAAAAGAGGCAAATCTGTAAAACATTCTTTATTTTTAAGAAATCTAAATTCAATTGCTCTTTCCAAGTATGAGTACTATCACCTCGATAGAAGCCAGCTCAGTGTACTTACACCCAGTTTTAAAATAAAGAGATCACTTGATAAAGTCAACAGTGTTAAGAACTTGGTTAGCAATTTACACATATGGTGTCCACATTACTTTTTGAGCCGTAGTCAGCAGTGGAACCATGCATTTGGTACTATGCCATTTCCTCTACGCCACATCCAAAATAAAGCAACGAATAAGCTGGCATCTTTTTCTAGATGGAATAGATCATCACATCAAGTTCAAAGTTGAGCTCAGGTCAACTAGATTGATCCAAAAACTGATTGCTAGATCATTATTCATGGACTCAGTCCTGTTTATGTTGTTAACAATTAAGAAAAATGTACCAACATACCTTATTTTCATGCATACTAACGTGTCAACATTTTTTTT
>VICI01003801.1:0-12314 GCA_019593645.1 Akabosia matsudoensis
TTCTTTCTTTTTCTTTTTACGCTTTTCAGCTTCAGATACGTGATTATATCCGTAGCTTAACAGCTTTTACTTTGTAAAAAATCAGTCTGAATACCTATCAAACTGTTAAATGATCATTAAATTAAATCAGTAATTTATCATGTCGTGTTCATTGCTTTTCTTCGTTTTGGCTAGCATAAATCGTGACCTTTCACATTGAAAAATAGTTGGAGCTGTTACGTACTCGCTATTCTGTGGCATAGGTATATCCTGATTTTTTAATTTTCGCAAACGCCTGAAACCCTTCTCAATATTATCTCAATTTCAACTCTTTTCGTTTTCTGTACAGACACGTCCATTATCAAAACTCAAGAAAGAAAATGTTGCAATAAAAATAGGAAATCGACAAATACACGGCACAGCGCTCCACACGAGACTTGTAGTTTCGTGAAAGAAAATGAGCAACATCAAAAAGGCGCTTGATAATGTCAGCCAATAAGTTTTTATTGATATTCTCCATCTCTCAGGCTTTTACAGAACTCGGTTTGATATTATTTGATAGGATGATTTGCCCAGAGGAGAACACGATTGCTAAAAATATTTTAAATGATATTTTTCTGATGCTGGCAGTGATCGATCCCCATGTTTAAACTTTGACTTGGAGTACAATTCTGTTTGTAGAGCAGACAATAAAATATATCGCACATATAGGTAGATGTCTTCAATACAAGTTCCATATGAAAACTAATCTAGCTTTTTGCCTCTTTTATATCCTGTGACGTCTCTTAATGTAAAGACGAGTTGACATTTCAGTGTCATCAAGACAGTGGCTTTAGGTCTTTCAGGTGTGTTGCCCTTTTTTTATAAATAAAAGACTAAACATGTTAAATACCTACATATTCCCATTCCTATATATCAATGACCCGTGAAAAGAAGATACATAGTTGTCTGCTCGGCTTTTAAAAAACGATTTTTTTGGTTCAGATTGTTACGACAGTAATATGTCAATCTTGTAGTATTATTAATCGGATTAAAAAGTACAGAATCAAGAACGCTTTACGCTGTGCTTTTGACAGTCATGATGGTTGTCTGGTGTGGCGAGTAGTTGAACTATTAAACTGGACCAGATAGACTTTTTCATGTATAAATGTTGTGCGATCAAAAATGCAGAATGTTTGGTTCGTTGATGTTAAATGGACTGCCAATGACCGGTTTGAAAATGACAAAAACAATTTTCGTGTCACATACAAAAAAGGAATAAAACGGGCAAACTAAGAAAAACTCATAACGTCACAACACAACGGATAAATGGAGGAGTGATTGAAAAAACGGACAGAATGAAACAGCGGAATGGGTTGGGTGTGCAATTGATGTAAAAATTTGACAAGCAAACAATGCTGTGACGAAGGATCATCATGACGAGGATATGATTATTGACTGTATACAATCAAACCAAAAGTGTTTTACGTGGGATGAGTGGCAGGAACAGATAGAAAATGGCAAAATTGGTTGACCTGACTTCATGTTTTTGGGTTTGTTTAAACGATACCTTCGTTCGCTTTAAATTGGAAGCTTCAATAGGCAAACTGGTCAAGTTGCTTGTCAAAATGTTGTGCGAAAACTGTCGAGAAAAGCACAAATTTTCTCCGAATGGGTGATAAATAATCACCTTATTTTAGTTTTTAAAGCTTTAATTACAATCTTCATCTTGCTGAGCTCAAAAGGCCAATTAACATTTGAAACACTTAAATAAAGTGGCTTAACAGACTACACGCAAAAGTTCTCTTGAAATTATAGCATTTTCAAGTTTTCAAAAGACTAAGCCGTTTTCAACTTTATCTATTGGTGTGTTAATTCTCAAAGAAAACCAGAAAATCGCGAAATTAAAGCTGTCTTTGAAAGCAGAATCTAAATAAAACAGAACGAGATAGAGATGAATCTTTAGCTCTTAAACGGTGTAAGGGAGCTATTTCGGGTTTTACAAAAATGATTGTTTTTAAAATCATTATGAATGCATCACAGGTACGCTTCTCAACATGCTACTGGTTTATTGACCACCTGATTTTCAAATTTTTACAACATTAAAATAAATTGAGAAAGGGTGTAAATGAGTCTTCTTAGAAGATAATGTAACACTACAAGAATGGAAATGTCGAGGTAAATGACATTGACGAAATGGCTATGTATTTAAAAGGATTTTATCGATATTCGTGAGGTTCTCGTGATCATTACCTTGTTTGTAAACAAAACGGTACTTTCATAATGCATCGAAGAAATGCAATCTATTTCAAATTTCCAAGTTTTATGTCGAGTTTTACTGCATAAAAATGGTCCGCTTCGGTTTTTGGTGTGATCACGGGGTGGATTGTTGGGTGGTTATTTGGCTTAAAATGCAAACAATCTTGTCTACTTTAGTAATATCTGGATTGCATGATTATGTATTCTGGACATGGCCATTATCGCAATTACATTACTTGTTTTCTTTTCATTACCAAAGCTGCAAAATGTACAGTTCAAGTGTACCTACATGCCAACTGACAGTTGTTTTAATTAAAGCAAGCAAACAAATGATGATGAGGAAAGCGCGCAGGTATATTGCTGCACAGACGCTCCACGACAATTAATAGGACGGGGTGGCCAAATAAACTTCACGATTGACGATGTACATAAACTGTTACAATTTTATTTCTTCATTCACAATTGCTGAACATCCCAATTTTTCAGACAATCCCTCTCTGTTGGTCAAAGCTGATCAAAAAGCCATACTGCCGCTGCTGCAACCTCATTTGCAGATTAATATATTCTTTGAAGATTTACACGGCAAAAAACTAAAGACTAGACTAGAAGACAAACATAAAAAGGCTTCTGATATGATCATGTCATTTTAAAACAATGCAAAAAAGGAAACTGTCTCGTTGAACAACCTAATCAATTGCAACCCACACACCTAAGTTGCTACGTCGTAAGTTAGCTTGTCTTGTAGATATCCTCTAGCAAAAACGCTTTTGAAATCCAAAGTGGTTAGATTTGAATATGACGTTATCGATAACACAGCAAATTATTCGTGTAATTGAGACATGAATGAGGAATAAGCGACAGAGAACAAAAACTTGCTCAAGGAAATGTATTGAATTCCGTACACATTGAGGGCTTCAGAATTTTCTTCAACATCTAAAAAACAAGACCAATAATACCACTTTAACAAATATTTTGGCCTACTGGTCTTTTTTTGGTTATGCTAATCAAAGGCGCAGGTTTAACTGTATATATTATACATCTCTCCTCTCTCAGATAAGACGTGGTGAAGTAACAACAACCGTTGCTAGAAATGTGCGCAAGTGGGTGTCTGCCTATCACTCAATCATATCAAAATGAAGTTGAAAACCAATTTTTAAAAAGCGCTGGGCAAATAATAAGACTTATATCTGTGCACTTTAAAAGACTAAAAACATTACTTGAGACTTGCAAAGTGCCCTTGTCACTAGACCTGAAATGAGGTAAAACAGAGTAGGACTAAAACCCTGATTTACGGCTACGATAACGCTTGGGATAATACAATCGGCTGTCTATCAGACATAATATCATCAAATTTTAGCAATGACCATAGCACTGGGAACACAACTTATAAGTGAGTAAAACCAGCCAAATTGGATTCCATCGCAAAGAAATTTTGAAGCCATTCATTGGCATGTAAATTGTAATACTTTCGTGTTGAATTCAACACAATTCGTTATAAAAACCAGATGCACAACCAAAAAGTAAACGAACATTTTGAAAAATGGCCAAAGAGGAAAATTCCACAAACGATATAAAGGATGCGACAAGAAAATATATACCTACCTCACGGATGCTTTTACATGTCCTTACGCGCATACTTTCTAACCTGAATTTGTATTCGTTAAAAACTCCAAGTTCATTACGGTTTTGAGACTACTAGCTAATCACATTTTTGCATGTATTATTTTCCCGGTTTCTTCCACACGTCTATACCTAAACTTATTGACTTTTAGCAAGCTTTGCATAATTTTGTCGAGGTTATCTATTATCTAGGATTATACTAGGAAATATACCTTCGGATAAACAAACCGACAAGTTTTTCTGCAGACTTTAACTAACCGCACATGTTTCCAAATCTCTTGTGGTAAATCATAAAAATCCTCACAAACAGTGCGCAACATGAATTTTCAATTAACCACATTAGACAGGGTGGAATTATAAAAAGTGCAATCAAATCAAGGGGAACAGCCAACTAATCTCGAACATGCGGTAATAAATTTGAAGATGAGGTGCATTCTTGCATTTTTTCTTGGTCCACACGCTTAGAATACCTAATCATGCTCATGGTGTACATATCCTTGCATAGGGACAAGAAGCCATTTCTGTACTGATTGGTAGCTTAATGATAAAATGCAGAAAGAAAAATCAAGGTTTTCTCTCCGCCTTAACCTTGAAGGTTTTGACGGATTTCCCTCAAAAAATTGCTTATAAGATTGAGTATAAACTGTCCTTTCTTCTTCATAAACCGTGAAAACAAGGGAAAAAGACGTTGAACTGGGAGGATGGTGATTTGAATGATCATTATATTACGACGGCTTCGGCTATTATCTAATGTAGCTGTACTTATAATGAACTTCATTTAGTATTTAAATAGGGAGCAGAACACTATAATTTAGTGCAAGAGGAATGATTAGGTTTTAAACTAAACACTGGCGTCATTCGCACGAACATATGAATAAGACAAATCCAAAGTTTCATAGTGGATTGCACCTGGTTGCCAAAAGTCAATATCAAGCGGTTGATATGTTGTAGGGCAAGGATGTGGTAATCTGGACACAATACATGACGGAACTAAACAAAAAGAAAACTATGAGGAGCCTATGTAAATACATCCTGTACCTTTGAAAACATCTCCTTTAAAGACATGATTATTTTAAAAATCTTGCGTTTTAAGTTAAAACCGACCATCTTGAATCTAACAGACTCTTTCCTTATTATGGCATACTACGTGACCTAACCTTATCAAAAACTTTTATGTCATCATCAGTCTGCCATCATATAGTGAACCAGACAGTTACGGTAATATCTAGATGTTTGTGGCAGAGCTCCTATCAATCAAAATACAAAGTGTATGCGAAGTTGAAGCAATAAGCAAACCATTTCCTTCTGTCTTAAACGATGGCATTGCTTCCTCAATAAGAAGTTGCACTGCACAAAACATATCCCCCAAGCATTGCTTTTTGCTGTTCAATATATACCATTGTTCACACATATCCAACTAAAAGTAAATCTCGGAATTAGCAAATCTACATTTCCGCTACGAACACTAGGCATGTACGCATGGCCATATAAGGGCAAAACATTATCGTTATTTAAATGACGTGTTATATAGTAAATGGAAACGACATTTTTGTGGGTACGCTTTTTTGCAAACAATCTGCAAGCATTTTATTGTTATTTCCTTTTAAAATTCTCCTGCCAATTTAAAATGACAGATAAATCTGTTTTTCTTGGCTATGTTCTACTGTAATTTATCAATGCTAAGAGGGTCGTAAATATATCGAGTATAGTGTAATCACTATTACAGTTTACATACTAATGGGTTGTTTGCCGTAATTTGGTAAAATTACTCAATTTACTGCAACCTAACGTGACATAAAAGCACATGGAGTTTTTTATATAACCTACAATTGTTATAAACAATGTAAAAAGTTATATAAGTGATTGCCCGTTTTCAAAACATGTCTTGCGCAAAAGAAGACGTTAACTTTGGGTGATTATAATGTCTTGATTAGACTGCGTCACTCTAATAAACTTTTTGTTTGAAAAACATTTTGAAACCGTGAGAAACTTGGTTTGATCTTGCTCCCCTTCATAATGTGTATATTTTTCCTTTTCCTCTAGCCTTTCCTTCCACCCTCTCGTTTGTTTTTAAAAGGGGAAGGAAATTTTAAGTGTGATTCTGGTTTAATCTACGCAAACAAACACGTAGTGGTTAATCATTTCGTGTCGCTTACGCACCTGACTCTGATTTTCCTTCGCTTGCAGGGAACTTGTGATAGTATTTAGCCAGCTTAAATATGCACTCCTCAAGTTCCTTTGCACCTCTTGGTCTTTTAAGACAAGCATCCATCATCAAACATCATAATTGTAATCCCGTCATTGTTTCGCCCCACATCAAAAACATAATAATTTTTCTGAACTATCTTCAAAGCAGTAATTATTACTCTAAGCATGTACAGCTAGGTATACTATCCTGAGACAATCCCGCCTAAAAATAAAACCAAATATAAAATAAAAAGTTAACTTTTATATTTTTGAATCAGATACACTTGTCAGAGCTCATATTACCTCTTAGTTTATTACTTAAGCTTTTGTAGTTTTTTGTTTTGTTTTACTATCTATCTGCTAAGGCTTCTGGTTTCCCACATCCTATTTTGATGTACTTACGAGGAACCCCATTTTTTACTTAATTAACATAATTCTACCTTTTATTACATTTCAAAAAGGGAAACTTCTTGTTTTTAAACCTTTATGTTGCTTGTCTTTGTATCCTACAGTCCCACTTTACACACTGATACAAAAAAGTGAAACAAATTATATAACGAAACAAATGGTATAAAATACGACCGTAAAGTCTTTGAACGAAAAGTTTCTGGAGTAAAATAAACAGTACGCTTTTTGATTCTCTTCCCATCACCACTACATCATCCTTTTACGTTTTAACCACAAAATCATGCAACACTAATGCAGTCCCTAAAGTGGTTCTGTAATAATAATGATATGATGACGGGGACAATGCTGGCGGTCCATGAGATGAAGGTACTAAAACCAGTTTTCCCAATTTTATAACGTACAAAAAGTTAAGTATGAGAGCAAGTGTAACTACGTGCTGGGTAAAAAGTATGGCGTTCTAAAAGGTTAAAAATGACAGACTTCCAGAGAACCAAGACTCATTAATGCCTCCAGCAGCCGACATTGAAAGTTAGTCAGGTCTAAGGTCGAAATTGAATTTTATATTGGTCACTCTATGAAATAATTTATGCACCTGGTCAGTTGAAGTTCAAAGAGGAATTGTGCCGATGTATGTATGGACGAGGGCATAAATTTAAAGTCGTTCCAGGACATTCATTTGCTTGCACCGCCAGCAATAAAAAGTAGACTTTTTAGAGTCTTGTGAGTTCCCAGAATGTAGGCCACAGGCTAAAAATGCATCAAGTGAAACAAATCTGCAATCGATTATTGTAAAAATGTAAATGAAATGCATTACTCTTTCAACGCAATCATCGTGAGTGATTGAAGTTGTTCCTCATTCTTCAAGATTTTTTTCCCGTCAAAAGTGTTTTCTTGTATTGCAAGAAATCATAATGTGACTCTTCAGCCAGCAGGAGGAAAAACAAGGTAATGTGTATGTCAGTCATGCTTCAAACAAGTGATGTTTCATCTTCATGTCTTTCTAAGTAATGCTACCAAGTATAAACTAATCTACCTACATTGTAGTGTCCTCAAAAACCCCGCAGATTAGCACAGAAAAAAACTACATCAACTAAACATCAATTCACTTCTCACGATTATTGACAAGTATTGCAAAGACAAAACTGCAGAAATGGGTTTTGATGATCTTTTCGTATCTGAAGTGTTTCAAAGTATTTTTCGACGAACCAGGCTGAAGATGACAGCGAAACTACCGTTTTACTTAAGTAACCTAATGTAAAAATATCTTTCGAAATGAAGCCTGTTGTGATGCCTTCAATTTGTCATTTTTTATGCTATTGCACAGCAAAGTAATATAACCGAAGCTATATCTTTCTTTACACTTGTGCAATTTCCTATAACTTGGCTACTTGGCTAGCATTTTAAATGAATGGTTTGACCTCATAATCATTTATGTCCGTATTTCTCCCTCATTCATTTGTGGATTCCCATGTGGCTTTGCTTTACTAACAAGAGAATGCTAATCTTATGTTTTATTCTACAAAAAATATACGTCATTTTATTATTGTCTACTTCACCTTCTATCTTACGGCAAATAAAAAAACGCACACCAGACATAGTAATTCAATTCATTTAACTGGTTTCTGATGCGTGATGAGTAATGTGGGAGACAACAAGACAATACCGGTTGTAATAATATGTGAATGGAATTGCGGATACAAACTTAAGGGGGTTTATTGAATGATGAGCAAATAATGTGCAAGGGAAACTATAAAAAGCTTGCCTTTTCACTCCTAATCCAAGCCGTAAACATTATATTATAATTGGCATTGCTATATCACTATTTAAAATCTCTTATTTTCAGAGAGATGCTTTTAAATTAAAGAGGTACTATAAAGTAGAATGAAAATTCAAATAACTTTTCCTTTCTCAATGGAGTCTAGCCAAGAAGAGAGCAATCCTTGTGTAATTTCGATATGATGATGATAACGAATAAGTTTATTATTTTTTTCAAAGTTTCTCAGAAAATGTGTCCTCCCACAACCATAACTCTTTGTAGCAAGATCATGAATACATTTTTATGCATGAAAACTCATAATAAGTAATTTGACATTTTGCCCGGCCAATTTAATACTTTCCGTTTCCTCACGTCATAATCCCTCCCGCTGCGAGTTGAGTTTTTCCTTATAATATTGTGTTACTCCACTTGATACTCATTTCTTTAAAAAGTGCTGTACGGTCATTAGTGATGATGAATTGAAAAAATGTAAATGTAGGTATGAAAGTTTTTTTTTGTCAGACCAATTTAAAATTTGCAGGCAAAGCTATGATTTTGTATGTTTAGTAAATAATAATAATTTAATGAATGCGTAAATGTGTAATAAGTATGTGTCCCAGTAATGGGCCAAGTAGTTAACCAGCGTTATCATAAATCTATCACCACCAGAAACATCTTCATCACCGCATGCAAATACGCAAGTTTTGGGTGAGATCCTTTTACAAATTGCACTACAACACACATATGTACACTTTTGTAGGTACGCAAGCACTTGTTTAAGGTAACTTACTGCGATTATAATAGCTGATAATCATAATAATAATGACGAATGATGATTGCCAAAAGGAAACGCGTCAGAGGGAAGACAGAATTACATTTGTGCAGAAATTTGTAACCCCTGGGGGTAGCCAAAATAGCGAGGAGTAACTAAAAGTAGTGAAAGTTTTTTACGTGTTAAAGTTGACCAGGACGTGTGTCAAAAGGTTAGTGTTGTGTATGAAAGATTACTGTAAAATAGCCACAAAAACGATGCAACTGCACGGGCAATTACTAATTGTAAAAGAAAAAGTGTTAAAGTTTTAAAAAATGTAACACATCAAAACACTTATTTTTCAGTGTTTACTGTAATAGGCCATAACTATGAGAATTGTGACTACTAACCTTAATTTTTTTCCTGTAGAAGGTGGCAAAAGAGGAAACAGACTTTTGTTAAGCTAAAGTTATGTGTACCCCTTTGATATTCAGAAAATCCTGAAAAATGAGTTTGAGCGAAACCTTCCATTGTTTACACTGCTCGTCATTGTTTTGTGTATTTAATCAGTAGTCAGAAAGTGCGTAAATGAGTTTATGTGTAGGTAATAAAAAACTCAGTAACCCCTAAGGTCTGGCTAAAAATGGCGAAAGCCTGTGAGAATACAAGAATAGGATGGAAGATCATTTAGAAACGGAAACTTTGAATAAATTACACACGTTTATTATTATGATGGTCATATCTGTCTGCTAAACTTGGTCTCTTCTGAAAACTCATCCTTTTACTTTCTTTAGATATTATATTTTGAGCTGACATGATGCGGCTATTCGTATTGCTTCTCACGCAGCCCTGCAATAATTTCATACTTCTAATTTCCATAATACCTAAATGTGCTCTTCTTCCGACCATTTTTGATGATGTTCTGGCATGTTTATTGCTTCAGTCAAGTGCCTGACATAGTAAAAACTATTACGAGATACATGGGAAAATGTGCCAAAAATAAATTTAATGTGAAGAGCTGTTTCCCAAAACAATTTTGCATTTTAAACGAAAATAACAGAAGAAGATAAAGGCTACAAAATGCTGCGTATGTTGTCAGTATGTAAACCTTCGTTTTCCGTCACTCTCATAAATATGGAGGCGCTCGTAAATCAACCTGACAATAGGTCATTATTACGCTTCTGCGCCATAGACGCTGTAATACAAAAAAAAATGGTTCTCCGCATCAACCAAACTCCATCTTCAAAGAAGAAAGTGAGGCTCCTATAATGAACCCAACAGGTGAAGAATAGTTAGGTGAAAATTAGGCACATTTTTTATTCAATCTTAACCACTTTAGGAGACTATTCAAAAATCACTCTTGTTGGCGCCGTTGCAGGTATGATATGAAAATCTTTTTGTAAATCCGCTTTTGTCTGCCTTCTCATTTTACGTATGACCTGAGTCGAACTATTGATACGACGCGCTCAGGTTTCAAACGATTACCGATGCATCGCTGCATTTAACTGCATTATTTTCTGGGAATGGTGCAGTACTCTGTTCTTCAATTTTATTTGAACTTAACTGATGCTTCATTGACCCGATTATAACAACCCCTGCATAGTATGCTATTTCCCGTGAACATTTTATATTTTACGTTGTTGTTACCAAATAAGGTTGCATAAAAGGCGATGCGTTCGAACTTTAAGGTCTTCGATTACAGTTGAATTGTCCTCACGAGTAAACAAATCCAATTATCGGTAAAGCGTGTAGTAATGATTACTCTAAAGTAGTCATTGTTGGCTTATTGGAATGTGCGAAAGAAGTCTGGTGACTGTGGTGAAACCAGTTCTTATTTTTATCTTTTACCTAAATTGATTATTATGTTGTGTACGATGGATTTTGTGTTTTTAGCGTCAAATAAGGATTGAACGTCCATTTCCAGGGTAGATATTTTGAATGTTTTCCATTTATGTACACAAACTGCGTTTTGTCGATAAGTAGTGCAGTAGCATCATCAGTAGCACAAAGAGACTTGCCGACACACTACTTTAATGCGTAGGATTCCTTTATTTTTGAGTGGCCACCCTCCTCCCTTTAATCCAAGCGCACATTTTTGTGGCTAAAGAATGGTTGAAGTCGATTAAAACCGAGGAATGAGGGAGGCGACGAGGTACCTTTGCTATTGAGAGAACTAACAATGGAAGGAATGCAGAACCATAGAATAAATCTTCTGAAAATGCGGTTCTACGCGGCGATCAGCACGTTGCTTTGATTAAAATGACGAAGATGACGTGCTCACATACAAGCCATGTGGAATTTTCCTAATTTCGTAAGTATCACCGGGGCGAGAAACTCAAAAAGGAAGGCAACATGGGATTGCAGATAGCTGCTTTTACCACAGCATAAAAAGTGTTACGTGATGATATGATGCGTAATGGGTATGATTAAGGACGAAGTGGAATAATTTGTGAGGACAACGCCGAAGAAATGAAAGACCAGTGTAGTTTTAATTGACTTTGTTATTTGTAACTCTGCAAAACAAACTTGTCAACAAAAAGAAAATCAAGTTTGTTTATGACTTTCCGTGCCAATCTACAATATTTTTAAATACCACTCTGGTTCGTGCTATATAACATCACAATTTTAACTCGCTATTATTCGTCTATGGTTTTAACCGACATACAACACATGAACATGTATTCTTTTTATTTGACTTCGGAGAAGGAGAGAAACCTGGTTAAGTCAAGTCAAATTAGTGTCCACATTTCTTAAAGACGACCGAACAAACCGTAAAAGCTCTGCTTGTCATACATTGCACTACAGATAACAGTTTCTTCATCTGGTATTGAATACATTAGCTAAATAACTTACAGACTAAAATGAGCAAATAAACGAAATGCCAGGAACCTCGTAAATCGTGGTGCATTTTCACCGACAACGTCAACACTAAAACGCATCAGTTGTTGAATATTCGGGTACTCTCCATTTATCAGCATCGACCATCATTTTTCGTCGAGCATTTATCAGTGTTTCTTCATTCATCAGAGAAAGAATCTACTAGGGTTATAAATCTCGTCTTTTTTGTTTTAAAATCTATTCAAACTGCCCACTCAGGGTTGAACAGAAAAAGCTATAATGCAATTATTTTAGCCCACTGGTTTTTTCTTCTCTCTCTGCAAAGTCATAGCCCTCGTCAATTCACCAGCACCGATCGTAAAGCAAACCAAAGTACTTTTAAATTGGCTCTATGTGTATTTTTCGTGTTGCGAAAAAAGATTTCTGACATAGCAGTCATTTGTTACTTTAACCGATCAGAATCAGAATTCATTTTGTGGTTAGTAAACAACCTCCCCCGATTTTGTACAGTTTATTGACGCAGCAAACCCTTATGGA
>VICI01003802.1:0-12311 GCA_019593645.1 Akabosia matsudoensis
GTTGCACTATTGTAGTGCTTCGTGTTGCACTATTGTAGTGCTTCGTGTTGTACTATTGTACTGCTGCTCAAGGCTTTCGCTACTTTTCGAGTGTGTACTACCGCGCTGGTTCATGTCATGTCGATATCTTTTATGTCGGGGTCTTTAAGCCCTGTGCGGAACCTTTTTTAGCTCTCAGGTTTTTTTATAAAGCAACGCTTCATTATTCACATTTTAAGGTTTTTATCTTTGTTATACCCCAATAGTCACGAAAGCTTCATTTTTCCGTGGTTTTTGCTCAAGATAGCGTAAGCTTTGTCATTTTTACTTCCTGTCATAAAAAATTGTTGTCAAAAAAGGAAAAATTTTACGATAGGTCTTTTTCAGACTATTAAATTCACAAACCAACCAACCATACGACACGAAATAGCAGGATTACAAAGGCACTACTTTATGACCGTTCGGAGAAAGTAAAATCATATCATTTAGTTAGACAGATGTCTTACGGAGCTGTTTCGTAGAATTTTGGTGCAATCACAGCTTCATGCAGTAAAGTTATTTTTTAGAGATATTATTTACTCATATGGTAGTGTTTTTTCTGGAACTAATTCGTTAAGAAGTCAATAGCAATTACGTATATTTGTGGGATTAGAACATAGTTTTCGCTCTGATAAAATTAAATAAAAATGATACTCATATCATGATGCACATCAGACTTTAGCCCGTCAAATACACATTTCATAGTATTCTGTATCCTTGCCTTTGCCATTTTACAACCTATTAAGATGACACTTCAGACCTGTCAGATGCAATTCTGGGACTTTCGCTCAACGAAAACCACTTTTACGTGTCATGCCATTTCCAGCAGTAATGTGTCTTCTCTCGTGGCAATAAAACAAAAATTAGATGGCCTAAATAGAAGAGAAAGCCAAACACAGAAACTTTATCGTGACGAGCATCCAAAATAGGTACATATTTCAAAAGACAAGATGTGGTGAGCTGTCACACGGAAACCTCGCCAATTAGTTGACGAAATGGAATTTAATCATGAGAAAATTCAAGGAGACCAGTTCTCGTCGTCACAAGTCAAGAGCTCCTTCGAGGGCTGTGTGGTCCAGAGTAAACGATTTGCAATTTCCGCAACTGGAGACATATGGTCGGTTTTAAGATTTTGTCTGAGCAAAATTATCTATATTTACTCACTCACGAGCTTATCGAATAGCAAAGGTCAATCTGAATTACATGCATATGTTGTATGTGTTATCGCCATATCATAGCATTTTAATCCTTCTGGCAAAACTATTTTCTACACGAGTGTCAGTCAACACATGATTTTGACGTGAAATCTTTCATCGCATTAACCAGTTGAGTAATTTTCTTACTCTTGTCTGCTCAAGGATAATGAAGAGGATGCTGGACGAATTGGTCTCATGATTGTGGTGAGCGGTATGGTGGGCTCAGTGATTTCTGGCTTTGTTCTGGACAAAACCAAGCGCTACAAGTAAGCGAGAAGTACACTTGAAACGAAAGGCGATTTACTTTGCCATCGTCATTCATAGACTGCTATTTTAAACAGTAAGTGATCCATGCTGATGATGATGATTTTTTCTTCTTCTTTGCTACAGGGAGACTACTCTGGTAATATACTTTCTCTCGTTCGTGGGAATGGTCATGTACACTTTCACACTACCCTATGGCGGTCACATCGCATACATGTATTTCTGCTTCTCTGCACTCGGGTAAGTCGCGTTTTGGCAATTCCATCGTTTAGTGCTATCGCACACGCCGCTACCTTCGCGCCCTATAAATTTTAAGTTTTATCAAGAGCGGTCATCTAGTAGTAAATTTTTCTCATTAATTTTAATCCCTCCTGTCAGCAGTAAAAGTAGGGTTAATTCAATAAGCCTATGTGTTGATTTATGAGCCCGGGCAGAGCTTGAAACTGTGGCAGTGAAAACTATAAAACTGATAAGGTACAATGTCTTTCCAGACGATGATAGGAGAGCGAATTTCTCTTCTGCTTTTGTTGCAATTTTATCTACAATTTTTTATTCACGGTACTCCTTCAACCTGTCCTAGTAAAACAGGAAAAAAAATCCTAATAAATTTGCTGCTAGATAAGGAAAGTTGGAAAATTGAGGTTATTGTAAAATGTGTTGTCGTTTTCATTTCACCCCAGATTTTTCATGACGGGCTATCTACCAGTCGGCTTTGAATTTGCGGCTGAGATCACATACCCTGAATCTGAAGGAACATCCTCTGGACTGCTGAATGCCTCAGCTCAAGTGTTTGGAATTATACTAACTCCTGCCACGAGATTCTTGTTCAAAAGTCCGCTGGGCGACATCGGTGCAAACCTTGTTCTAGCTAGCATTCTCCTCGTTGGCGTCGTTATGACTGGGCTTATCAAAGCAGACTTGAGAAGAACTGCAGCTCAGAACGCGAGCCAAAATCCATACGCAACGAATCCAGGATCTGTCGGGGAAGGAATTGCGATTGCCGCTGTGCCGCAACAGCAAGCTTAAATATTTACACAAAATATTTATATCTTTTACTTTCTGTTGTTTCTCTGCACGTCAATTTCACGAGCTATGGTATTGAATGCATGTGAGCTCCGGTAACGATTTAGACGTAGTCGTGTTTCTGATTCTTGCTTCACTATACTCATATACTCATGATTTCGTCTGAGATGTTTTAGATAACAATCCAACGATGTAGCCCGTATTTACTCGGGGGAATGCTAGAACGCACTTGGAGTACATCTACTTACTCATAATGTTTATGATAATGGGGAAGCCACAACAAAATTTAGCAGCTTGCAAAGTTCTCTTACAGATAGATCTGAAGTATGCAGCCAGTGAAAGTACAAAATTAAAAAGTATTTATCAACTGGAGAACCAGAATAGCTTTCATCGCAACTCTATAAGCACGCATAAAACATGTAGGTTCAATTGGTAATCGAACTGAGCATTTTCGCACAGTGAAATTAGGACAATTAATTACTGGTTTTGTCAGCTTGGATGCAACTGTACTCCCTTGATTATACCGATAGCGGAGTCGACTGTGAGGAAGTGAACACTTAGAATTCTTTATAATGTTTACATTTTCTACATTTATGAATAATGCATGGATATGACAAAATGAAAGTCTTTCAGTTGGTAAAACTTGGACAAAATAAATAAAGCTGTAGAGCTCACGACGGACACGCAAATAGCCCGTGCAAACTTTTTGATAATGGTCCGTGCTCGTTCACACGTACGGAGAAAACTATTTTTGGAATTTGGAATAGTTTTGGTTGATGAAAATATCGATGCTAGCTTTACTTCTTCTCTAGTTTCACGCAACAAAAAAATATTGAAGTTAGCTTGTATTTTAACCGTCTTTTTGGAGTAGAGCAAATCATTTGGAAACGAAGTGTTCAAACAGCTCGGTTACTGAAGTAAAATAGGTAAGATAATGGAACACCAAAGAGATGCTGTGCAACACTGAGAGTGAGAAAATCAAAACATAGATCTGATACGTTGAGTGTTGATTTTTTTCGGGAGGCAATCTAGTTTAATTTCTTTTCTTTTTGATCGTTCCGAAATTGATATAGCTTTTTAGCTGTAGGCTCATGCTTTTTTCATTAGAAGCATATAATTTTCTACATGGTGCTTTAATATAAATGAATAGATCGCGATTCCAAAAATTTATTAACTTTCCAGCCTAGAAATCTCTTCGTGAGTGAACGTAAAATTTCATTGTAACCAAGATAAAAGCCAACGTGCGATCATGATAGATGCTATTTGTCGTCTTTTCGGTACGAAATCCAGTGAGGGGTAACTTGGTTTGGAACGGAAGTGCTGTTTTCACTTGTTGGCAGAGTGCCACATCTCCTTGTTGAAATCGCTGGCTTGATTTAAGATGATACATGGTGAAAGTTCATGGGGGATGCTTTCCTTTCAAAGAACAACAAGCACTACCATTTTTCTTTTCGTCTTCTCCCTTATAATAGTTACTGTCATGTATTCGACAAATCCGAACGAATCTGAGCAGATACTCATGGGTAAAGGTAGTAAAATGAATATGTTAGATCAACAGATAACTTTTCCAAATTTTCTCTCCAAACAACGTCGATCGCAAGTCAAGCGTTTTTTGTAATAACTCGTTGCTGCCAAGAAATGCGTACCGTAAAAATTGAAAGAATAGTTAACGTGATAGGTCAGAAAAAGACTAGAGAACAGCCACTCGTTATTTTGAAGTTCTAAATAAAACCTAAATAAAGTAAATCATAAAGATAAACATGACCTTTGGAAAGAAGCTCTTTCCTGGATCTACAAAACATGTAAATGAACTGTAATTTAGTGCAAAATGTGTGATACCACTGCGATGCTTTAGAGTAGAAATCTAGCCTGCAAAAATATAGTGCTTTGATGCTTTGTTGCACACAATACAATCGATGAAATCATAGTGTAAACATGGTATTCTGTATAACGATGCTGTTGATATTTGGATACAATTCAATGTGACTCAGCACAATTTTGTTAGAAAGCAAAGTGTGAAGGACAAAATTGAAGACAATAGTAAAATTGAATTGTAATCTAGAATTTACCATATAGGCTTTACTGATCATGACAATATACATATAGACTTTCCTGTCTAGTATACACCCTTCAAGAAAGCAAATCATGTATAATAAGAATAGAAGATACCCTTCCTGCATTTCTAAATTTTACTGTAGTAGTAAACAGCTCTCCTAAATGTGACAATAAAACACATGAAACATAACATACGTCTGTAAAATTCTTAATCAGTGAATTCAATCAAACTGTACCTAAAGCCATGCAAAAGTACCAAAAATGCTACTTAGACAATATTCTTCGCATTGTCACACAAGGAAAGAAAGCGAAATTTAAAAGAAACGAACTTTTCATAAATGTAAGTGTACGAAAATGTAGGTCGCCTAATTTCATGAGTAGAAGACGAAATATAGTGCATCTCAAGGTCTAATGTTATTTGACTACTGAATATTTTCTGGAGGTATGAGTTATGATTATGGGTTGAGTGGTCAGAAAAAGTATGCTTAAAAATTGCTTGGAACTATTTTGTATTTTTGTTATAACGCTACTTTTTATGTTATATAAATTATGTTAAATATATGTGTATCAAAGTCCGCACAAATCGTGCGATTCGTTTGTATGCAGTATGTTTCTAATAGATTTGTCAGTTATGCGTGCACATGTTTTGAAAATTGCATTTTGAAAAAATATGGGTACGTAGTGGTTGTAATTGTTGAGACATGTAATTTTATGAACTATGAAACTCAGCATAAACTGTTGAATAAAATAAAAACACGTTACTTTCTAATGTGGCATTTTACAATTTATTTTATTACCTCAAAATTACAGCGTTAGCCTTCCTAGTACAATGATCTTCTCGTCGAGAAAACGAGGAATGAAATTATTAGATTAGATTTTTTTTCTAATTCTTGAAAAGTCTTTTTCTCATCATCATACCAATCTGGTTATAGCATTGAAGCATGATTTATCAATCATATATGAAAAAAAAACTCTAAAAGCATTACGTTACTTACGAATTTACTGATACATATTCGTCATTACTTGTCATAAATTTTACCAACTCTTGTCTATATCCTCTCTCACAAGCCTCCATTTTTGGAGTGTGTTGATTAAACGGGTGGCATTACTTTGTAATTCACAAGGCACGTACGTAAGCCTACACAACTCTCTGTCCAAAAGATGAAAGAGTGGTTGCCAATAATGTAGTATTTTTAGTTTGATAACTGGAATGCTGCAAAACAATGCAAACACTCAAGCTCTCTTTTTTTATTGAATAGCAAACGCTTACAAAAAAAAAAAAAAAAAACAACAAAAATCATAGTAAATTCGAAACGTTTTCGTTTCTCCGTGCACCGAATATGATCTGATTGCGACATGATTTGATTCGTAAGGTGAGGTAAGCAAAAATGATACATCTAAAGCATTCGTATTAAAGCTTTTGATTTTAAAATTGAAATGAGGTTTGACCTAAAATTATTAAACTAATCTAGTGGTAAATCATTATTTCATTACTTATGACATATACGTTTTATTTAATTTTTTTCTTCTCTGAAGAGGTAAACAATACCAGATCTATGCATCAAGGCAAATCTTCCTATCAGTTTCTGCAGCAAACTTAATCGTTTTTGACCAGGATTTCATACTCAGAGAAGCTATGTTCACCACCTCCGTAGCTAAAAAAACAAAAAAGGTCGAAATATGTAGAATATTAGCTGAGTCCCATATGACAATCTTTTTGCATACTACCACAGTTTACTGGACGTACCTAATGTAGCAAACTGCATGGCTTGGATGAACTTTTCCGATGGTCACGGTACCTTCATGAGGAGCACGACCGACGTAGAGAGTTTCACCCTCAACAGAAATACCACCAGGGATAGCGTTGGATGGAATGGTTTCACCGGATGTAGCAACCCAACTCACCTGGTCTTCAGGGATGACAAGGACCTACAAGCGTAAATTATATAAGTTTTATTTCCCAAACACCGAATAATCATGTTTCGTACTAAGCACATGCCAGGAAAATATTGAAAATAGTATACCACAACGGTATATTTCATTGTCTGTTATAACCTCGCCTAAAGTCGGACCAGTAATTAAAGATACATGGATTACTTGTCTTTTTTCTCAAATCGTTTCCTTAAATACTCGTAATTGGTTTTCTCTTCTACTCTGAAGCTAGTAAATATAATCGGAAAACGCTAAGTTTCTCTACTGCTAATTCTAGTGTGGTACACATGTCTGCCAACTTGCCCGTCTACAATCAAACGGGTATCGTTCCTTTTACCCTTAACGTGCAATGAGAACATGCCGTACAAATAGAGGAAAAGGAGAAATTTTGCGACAAAATAAAAAAATCCGGCTTAGCTGCGTATCCCTCCTCAGATGGCATATGTGTATTGAGTATTTTTAGCCAGAGAAGAAATGGGAAACCTGAATCTAGTTTGTTTTTTTATTTAAACCCTGCTTGTGTTATTTTTATAGCTAACTATAACGGCAGTCATTGGGCTTTTTCTATTTACAACTTTCTCCTCGCCAACAAAGGCTTTAAAGCTGAGACGCAGATAAGAAAATAATAGCAAAGGGTATTTCACAAACACAGACACCGAGACGTACTAACATGCACCGGTAATGGGAATGTGTATTGCCACATAAATTTTCCAAAATGTACACATTCACAAGCATTGCAAATCCCAATTGTAGGCTGGAGAAGGAACGGTACCAGTCAACCAACAGGAAAAGTAAAGAGAAACGCTCATGTCTTTTCTTTTTTGCAGAGCAACTTTCTCCATCGAAAGTTGGTTTTTTCCTAACGGCTTCATGTAGAAGAGATTTTTTTCTGTATTCATGATGTATTTTCCCAAGGCATTTATGCACAAAAATAGGATTAAGGTATGCCTGAAAGTTTTTCCCGATTTCCACCAACTGACTTCTTTACAGAATTTGCTCACTCAGAGAAAATCCTGGCAATCTTTGTGGAAGCCACTCAAATCAAAAACGTTATTGAACCAAAGGTACAGAATGGAACGCTCGTTCATAAAAATACCTATTTTTCTGGGTAACGAAGCGAATAATCATTTGATGTAAGGCAAAAAGTTCATCATGGAACCGTGCGTCAATCACTATAATCTAAACAAAAGTCAATATTCTTATGGGACAAAAAAAAACTTGTGATTTCTATCTCACATTAACTCCTATCGGTAAGTACAAGCTATTCCTATTAGCCGATTTCCGCCTAAAAACGCGTATCAATTGGCAAAGGATTTCCACACAATAAAAACGTCTTACCTCATAGCTGGTCTTTCCATGTTCTTCACAGCCCCAAGGGATGTAGCAGACACCATGGTCGGCAAGTAATTTGCCCGGAATCGTAGCACCCTCATGATCAGCTCTAGCTACGTAGAGATCGTTACCATTATCTTCCCCTCCTTTCAGTGCACCTTCCGGTAGTGCACCATCAGCGGCAGCTACCCAAGTAACCCCTTCAATAGATGGGACCACTGGCTTTTCCGGTGCCTCACCTTCAGCAGGAGCAGCATCCGCTGCCTCCTCTGCTGCTGGGGGCTCAACTTCGTTTTCAGCTGGATCTGCAGCTGGTGCTTCTGGTTCAGGCTCGGCTTCAGTTCCTTCAACTCCTAACACATGAATACACAAAATTTGCCCAATCAATTAAGTGTTCAAAACAATTGACGATCTTCTAGGGTAATGTGTGAATTGCAAGACTGTAGCCAATTAATTACGGCAAATTAGAACTTAATATTACCGGTCTTTGGCTCTTCGTCACTCATGATGAAATATTAGCACTTGTGCAAAAAATCAACGTTTAATAAAAAAACCAAATTTAAAGTGAACAATCACTGATTGAACTATCTCTTATGTGTGTGTACGCTTTAGTGTCAGGGAACGAACTGGGCCGGCAAGCACGGAGGAATCAAGCTTTTATCATAATCATTATTTATGCTACATTCACACGGACCTACTACTCCTGCTACTACACGTACTTCATCACAAGAAATAGCTGCAAATGCAGCAAATACCATCGTCATCATCTAAAAAAATATCAACATTGCTCTTTACTCCTTTTTTTCATACAAAAACAACAACCATGCAAGCATGTTTTCCTATCGTTTTTTTAAGTATACAAATAGACACAATATAGTAAGTTATCTACAAGGCAGGCAACCACCGACACCCTGAAAATTACAACCAAAAAGCAAACTAACAAACATCATCATCATCTTGGTCACACTAGTTAAACGTCATAGTATACAGTCACGGTATGAAGCTAGAGGGGAAAAGAAAAAATGTGGTTTTAGCGATGCTGCTGCTGCTGAGAAAAAATATATCGTCAACATGATAAGGGTACCCTTCTCGAATTCGTAAACTTTCATCCATGTCGTAGCATTGTTGATGAAATACCAGATATAACTAGATACTTGAATATATGTTTAAAATATATATGGTATTACATGCGCAGTATGCATATTTTAATAGAATGATGAGATCTAAACGTCTGAGCAGTTAGGGAAAAGTATGATTACTTGGCTCGATCAAGTTGCTTGCAGTCTCAAACACAGACCCTTTCTTGAGGAAGAATGAGTGCCACCAACTATGCCGAAACGACTGAATGGATTTCTGACTGAATGACTAACAGAGAAAAAAATGCTGATGATGATACTTGAGTGCGGTGAAACAATGCATTTCAAAGATTCTGCCACGTCAGATGCCGCATCGCGTAGGTACTACTTTACGTTTATCATTTATATGCGCCGAGAACTCAAGTTAAGGAAATCAGAGTTGCATCTCAAGTCTCAAACTACCAGATTTATTTTTACGAACTGAAAAAGAGTAGAGCTTGCTTTGTATTCCCTTCGTGCAAGCAATTTTTGCATGGGTTTTAGACAATAAAATCTTATTTTCATGGTAAAATGTAAATAAAATGGCTCTCTTTGCATAATTCTTAACGTATCTGTAGAGCGATGGAACTGTCGTGTTGTGTTGGTTGTAGAGGAACTGTCAACGTATGTATTTGAAGTATTTTTATCACTTGTCTAACGTTGTTCATGGAAGTAAATCAGGAATAGATTCTTATGCGTCAGAATAGACTCACTACTCAGGTAGTGAGAAGGTGGCTGGAACTCATGTTGAATGTAGTTGCAAGCAGAGCTTTAGTTTGAGTAAAGGAGCTAGACGAAAGCTATCGAGTTAAATTATGGCCTAGGAAAAATGCCAAATCAATAGAAAGTTTGTTAAAACAGCTAGTTCGTGGTATTTAAATTTACTTTTCTGTTCGGCTAGAAACAACGGGTAAATCCTGCATATCGGTTCTGTCATTACCTTTACCCATAGTATTTTATCGTTAACCTACAAACTTATTTGGCTGAAAATAGTCAAGTAGCCTTCCGAAAAGACAGATTTATAAAAAAAAAAACAGAGAAAGATGAAACTTCAACACTGTATTGGCGCTTTTGCCTAGGATAGTATTGGTAAGAGCAAATCAGAAAATGAAGTTGTGGGCCTTTAAGACCATCGCGAAATTGAAATGAATCATGAACCAGAATGAATATAGAGATATACTGATGATATGCAATGTGCTTAAGTTTATTCGTACATTTTACTTCAGACGGTACTTCGACTCTCACGTTTTAGCCTTTCTGCTAAATGCATGGAAAAGTTGTTGAAAAGCTGAAGACGCAATGCAACCTTCTTTTTTACTTTAAGAAACAAGTCGCGATTACATACGAGAGCACAATGGGAAACTCATCATGTTTGAGTTTTCGCCTTAATGCTGATTTCAGATTAACTAATCTTGTACTATGTCATGTGTACGTGTATTTATATAAAAAAAGATCGTGCTGAACATGATGCATATTCGCGAAAAAACGGATACAACAGCTCAGTAACCCCTAAATGAATTCGTATTGTAAAAAAAACACCTTTGCCTTTGCAAAATCTTAACAACCCTTTTTCTCGTGCAGCACAAAAGCACCGTCATAAATAAGTTTTTAACATCACATCTGCAAAAAAAGTGTATATACCTGTACATATTTCAAAGCTAATAGTTTAACGCTTCAGGGGTTTTGCTCAAAAAACTGTCGCTCGGAACTGGATACAAGTGCATGACTTTTTCCTACTTAGGCCCGAATGTTGACTATGATGTTAAATTAGTTTTACAGAAAATTGCTAAAACTCCCACAATGAAGAATACAATAAAAAAGGACAGCTCGGCAAACTATCAGCGTATACGGTTACTGAGTATGTATCATTCCGACAGAAGCGCAACGTTCTCTCATCACTAGTTGAAACTGATACTACATTTTGCACAGCTAAAAATATTACAAGGATGATATTGTCATTTGAGACCGATTGCAAGTGTTGGGTTTTTGTCTTCCAAAATAACACCAACAATGCTCCACAGGGATCAGTCGCATGGACAGTGAAAAACAATTCATCTATTTCCTATAAAATAGTATATGCTCAACGCGACTGAGCTGTCAAATGGCGACAAAGTGTTAGGGGCTAGCCCAGGGAACATTACGCTTGAACAAAATAATATTTTGTTTGTCGCTTGTAAATGGTTGCAGTGAAATTCGTTGCTATTTACAAGCTCAGTAGCGTAAAAAAAGATTCTATTTTGTGTAATGTCTGCTCAATGACTGATGTTAGCAGGTTTTGTTTGTTGCCAGTTCCACTTAACATTCCTACAGGAATGGACGGACGAAACCCTAACGCATACGATCCTTTGCTGAAGAGATGATCAATGAAGACAAAAGCGTAATTTGACGTTTTTAATAAATGTGACTGTTTATGTATGCGTAAAAAAATGGAGATGCTCAAGTGGGATTTTAAACCAAAGAAAATGCAAATGTGTGATAGGATTTCCTTCAAGTTTGCCGAGGGTTTGTTGAATGAAAAATTATTTTAAAAAATGTTACTCGTTCAAATGAAAAATAAGGAAGGGCTTATTATATGCAGTTTGCAGGCAATTACATGATACACACTTTTTTGGAGCGTAGAAAACCAGTGAAAAACTGCTTTCATTGAAAGGCTGACGCTTTCAGATACGACGATCGTTGAAAGGTTAGAGTGGCATGTCAAAGACGTCTGGTTAGATTAATCCGGCTAGAATTGGCCTAATGTTTACATAGTTTAAAAACAGTAGTAAAAAGATAATAAAAATGAATAAAATGAAAAATAGATACATTATGATGACAACATGTCCATCCAACTGAAAGTTGTACATGCCCTTTCTGAATACATAAAAAATTTTGGGCGATGAGCTCACCATCCACTCTGGCCACACAGATCTACGGTGGTCATTCCATGTCAAAATCGATTTTTCACATTTTCTCCTTCTTTCCATCAGAGAAACCTTTCTAATTTTTTGTCGTGCCAAGACGCTGATGCCAACCAACTCTGAATCAAAGTGAATCAGTGTACAATAAATAATTGCCAAAAGAATAGAAACCTAAAATACATTGTAGAGGCATAACCAACTCATATATCAAAATAAGCAAGAAAGTTTATGAGACTTTTAACTAGATTGACGATATAAGAATTGCCAATAATTTTCTTTCAATGTACGCTAATGTTATAATTAGGGCTGCGCCGGGCACCGGGTATGGACTCGGTACTCTGCCGGGTCGGGGACTTTTGTAGGTACCCGGCGAGCTCCGAGTATCGAGGTCCGCTACCCGGGGCTCGCCGGAGTGTTCAATACTTTTACTTTTATGAAGGGAAACAAATGCTTAGAGCGATAAATAAACGATAGCA
>VICI01003803.1:0-12310 GCA_019593645.1 Akabosia matsudoensis
TTGACATTTTCAAGGATTCTCTGAAAACGTAAGGGACAAACCTACTTCCTCAAATTTTCTCCAAAAAGTATCTTTTCTTCGTTGAATGAAACAAGAATACAATTCTGAATCAAATGCAGACGGTAAGTTTAAATTAGTTTTGAGCAGAGATGGCTGAATCCACGGTTCTCCAGGTAATATATGGTAAAAACCGGTCGAAATAGTTGCGTCAAATTACAAATTTTTGCAGAAAAATCACCTGAATATTATAGCAAAAACTTTTCTTCCGTTTGTGGTATTTAATTTAGTCACGATAAGACCCATTCTGAAACTTTGAGATGGTCGATGGATTCGTTTGACACCATTTAAAACTAATTTTAGCCACTTTTGACCAAACCACGATTTTGTCCGCTGCGATGTCAGGCGTTCTTTTCACTACAGCATGATGCATCAGAAGTCAGTCGCTTCGTGCAGGAGGAGAGAAAAATATGAAGTAAAATTTAATGAATATTTTTGAAAATCCCTAGACATTTTGCAGATATTTTTCGCAATAAATCCATCGCTTTACACTTTTTGACGGAAGTTTGCATAAAACAAACGCCCAGATGAGAAGTATGTTGGACAAAAAAAAAAAAATTGTTCATAGAAAAATATCAAAACTGGTATATTGCATATCCTGTCTTTCATTATCGCTCCGTCGTTTTGAAGCTTTCACTCTGATCCAAATTTCAGTTCTCGGCGTTTGTTTCTAGTTTCAAAGAGAAAAAATGATTATATTTCTAGCAGGAGCGTTTTGATACCTTTTTTGATACAAAAACTTTATTTTTGGTGAAAGTTGGAAACAAAATTTTTGCAGAGTTCTACATAGAAAGTGGAGATGAATAGGACCTTCCTGAATTGGTTTAATCGATGAAAAATGTTGAATAAATAAATACCAGGCGGGATGAGATAGCCTTATCTAGTTTTGCATGATTTTTTAGCTAGTCCATGAAAATGAGCCGTTGATGATGAGGATAATATAGTCTAATGATAATATTTTCTCTTTTACCCGTTCTACATCCAACCACTTTTATTATAAAAACCCCACTATTCATTATCTTTTTGCTAGAAAGTTTTGTGCTTCGCGAATGGCTGTCATGGGGAAAAGTTCCCACAGGATGCGGGATTTTATTGTGACAGTGAGAGAACATGGGAGAGAGCCTGTACTAGCTTTTATGCTTTTATGCTACAACTTAGTTTAATGCAGAAAAAATGAGCTGATGAGATGATTGCGGATGAAAATACTCACATATTCTACCGGAAATGCTCTAAAATAAATATTCGCCACAAAATCGACCCCCAATTGAATGTCAAAATTTCTCTTTCGATACCCGGCGATAATTAGAGAACCGGCAAAATTTAAATTTAATTAGTTGTAATTTGCAATGCTTCAGGCTAGCTAAACTTGAGTTTATTTGTTACATTTTACAACCAAATTTGCTGGTTTACTTAAGTCTCAGTCAGTGGCTGGCTTTCTGTCAAACTCCTAGAGCTAACTTTTATCATTGCCGATGTCGCTGGCTTTAGCACTCTCTTAAGCCAAAATTTTTCTCTTGAACCCTCTTGTCTTAGCTATGAAAATTTCCATGCATGCAACTAAACTTGTTATCAGATTGCAGCCATGCGGGTGGCAATCACTTCGGGAAATATAGTACACCCTGTAAGATTTGCGTGCCAATTGTTGCCATTCAGACAAGACATAGGTTATATAACGGTGTACTAAGGAGAATAAAGTACCAACTTGTACGCCATTCAAATAAAAAGTTGTCATAGTTTCGTTTCATTTCCCAAATATTTCTCCCGTCACAAAGTGATTAGACCCTCAAACTTCGCAAAAGGAAAAATACAACTTTCACTGGATTTCTTAAACTGTTTCAAAAATATTTTCATCGAGGTTAGTTTTCATAGTTCCTAAACTATGCCGCTTATATTGACAATTTTGTCACGAGAGAATCTATATACTTGGCTGCGCTAATTCGCAAATAAAGGGTTGCTTGAACTTATACTCAAATTTGCTTTAAAGTTTCAGAGTAATGCACAACTGCTAGCAACAACGAAGCGAGAAAGTTCATATACTTGGCTGCGCTAATTCGCAAATAAAGGGTTGCTTGAACTTATACTCAAATTTGCTTTAAAGTTTCAGAGTAATGCACAACTGCTAGCAACAATGACAATAATTCTTATCCAGCCTTAATCTTAAAAATAGTTTTTAAAATCTATGGCGCAAAATTTGCTTTAGCTACTTGCCCGGAGATTTCCTGCAAAAAAATGATCATTTTTCTCTTTGGTTACACCAAACAAAAAGCAATGGGCCAGCTACATTTTGCAAGAAATATCACCAAGTTTTCCCCTTAACAAAGGTCTTCCTTTGGTTCCTTTTTAACTTAAATTTTGTTGGCTACATATTAAAATATGTACGCTGGCTGCTTCGACTTTCACTCTTGGATTTACATTTCTCATCGAGATATTTTTTTTTTCATGTTTGCTTCAAAGATCGGCTAAAATTGTTCACAGTCTACCAAGCTCAAAATATGATACTAATTTTAAGAGAAATATAATAACGCTTGGTCTAGATAAGAAGAGAAAGTCATTGGCCGAGCTATAGAGATCTTCGTTCCATGGTATTTCGTTAGTAGGCCAGAGCTACATGTCTTGGCATAAATAACAGATAAATTTGTTATGGAACGATGATGATATAACTGTTTCGATAAGACTTGGCGATGAAGAGCTTTCTCCTTTACTATTCGTAGTTTTTAAGCTCTTTATTTCAACTATAATGTATGTATTTTTCTTGTATATTTTCAGGCTAAGTCTCAAAGCACGTCCAATTTTTGTTGCTCTTCGTCATTTTCATGAGCACGAAAAAACTGCCAACTTTCTCCAAAAAAACAGCAACAAAAATAGTATTCTCTTCATAGAGGAAGAAATTTCTAGGAGTTTTTCTCTCTTTCGCAGTAAAATGGCATAGTTTTGTACTTGTATTAAAAGAAATTTTGGAGAAAGTCAGGAAAATGTAATAATGGAAATGAGTTTTTTCGTTGTTGCCAGATACACAAAAACTGAGCCTAAGACACGTACGCTTTTATGAGTATCTCAACACGACTTTCTCTTTTTTTGTTTTCTTTCTTGAGAAATCCAGTACAAAATTCTAGCTAAAAAATGTTTATCCGGCTCAAGAGAAAAGTACAATTTAAACTGAAAACTCGAATTAATCAAAAAAAGGAAGAAATTTGAGAATAAGGAATGCGATCGGGTTCTAAACAAAAAAAGAAAATTATTTTTGAGTGTATTCCCTGAAATGTGCTGGGAAAAGCTTGTCAGAGAAAATATTCTCAAGCAATGATAAATTTTGTTTGGCTGGATTGCATTGACTGACTGCTTTCACTACAGAATATACTGACTAAGTCTCAATACAAAGAAAGCTGTGTGACTTTGCTATTAACTCTGGTGCGGTTTAGTAACCACCTGAAAGGTTTCAACTAGAAAAGAGAAATTTCCTCCAATGAAAATCTTCGAGTAAAACTATTAAAAAATTGACGGAGCGGACTTTCATTCAAATTCTCATTTATGCTGTACAAAACTAAAGGATCGCGTTTGCTTTTGTTGACTTTTTTTGTGTTATTGGCTTTCGTGGCCAAGTTTATATGTAAAAGGAAATGAATGAAGGCTTTGTTGTATCAAGGAGCGAACGCTACTTTATAACAATGCCTTCGATGCGTGTCAGTCCGTCTACTAGCGCCATATTTCAGAACTCCATCGAGGTATCAAGTTAAGTTTTGAGTGATACACTTTCTTCGGAATTACGTTATAATTCCAAAGTTTTACAAAAATTTCCTGCGTCTGCAAAAATAGGTGTATTACGAAGACCCTCATCACGTGATCTCTATGATAGCAAGGGAGGCGTTCGGCTACTTTTGTAAATTGTTCGTGAATGTTTTAGTTTCAACAATAAGCTTAGCGAGGTTTGAATGGGTTTTCTTAGATTTTTACTATAGGTAAGCAAATACGCAAGTGCATAAAAGGTAATAAATGAAAGATTCCGGAGAAAGCTGCACAATAAAGTCACACGCAGTGCTTTTCTTTACTTGCGTATGTATGATTCGTCATCGAATATAAATTCAGGTTTCTTGGGTACTTGAGCATCATGTCGGTAACTGGGTTTGCGGAACAAAGAACAATTCAATTTCACTTTAGATTTAACTTAACGTAAAGTTTACGCTGTGCAAACACGGTTCAGTATTGTCTGAAAATTTTCTCCGAACTCTAGAATGAATAGTTGATGACTTTCTCCTGGATTGAAAGCGCTTTCATTATAGACCTCCTATGGTATACAACATGTTGAACGGTCAAGTTCGTTGTCAAACCAACAACTCGCTTCGTATTTAAACCGTAGTGATACATAGAGAAAGAAGTATTGTGTTGGGACCCTCAATAAATGACGTGAGGGCTCCAAAAACACTTACCATTTTCTAGAGAAAACGCCCATTATTTCGGAAGTGGCAGATTTCTCTTTCATAACTGTCGTAATACTAATTGTTTGAAACACTGGAGTGAAAGTTAAATGTAAATTTTGTTGGAAGAATTGCCAGAATCCCTCGAGGCTACACAGGAGAAAGTTTATGCCACAAAATATGCTTTGTAGTGAAAGCTTGCTAAGAGTTTGCCAAGTTGAGACTTCCAAGAAGCTCATACACAGAAAGCTTAGCTTAAGTGAAAGTATTGTCTGATTTTAAATTATCCAGTGCATGCTTGACAGTTTAAAATGAAAATGTTTTAACATGGCATGGTCACGAAATACTGCTCCAGAACAACGACTATTCTAAGAGAAAGTTAAATTTTATTCTTACCTTGATTCGACACGATGAGAAGAATAATGGAAGGGATGACAAAAAACGGGGGAAACCGGGAAGAATGCGCGGACGAGGATTTTCTGTATTTACCGGGTGGACTTTCACCTCCTCCGCTCCCGGAAGAAGGAGAAGATGGAGTCCATGCTGCCGTGGACTGGCCCAAAGTGACAATGTCTTCTCTATTATTAGCGGGATTTCTTATGAGGTTGCCTACTCTGTTACAACAAGTTTCGGAGAAAGTTGCTGACGGCGATGATAATGGCGGAGTCATCATCGTTCCCGCTGTCACAGGTACTGAAGTAACAACTTGTCCTCCGCGCCCAACAGGCGATAATGATAGACTAGTCTGGGGAGAAAGTGAAAGTGATTGTGTTGCTAATTCAAACTGTGATCCTCGTGAAAGTAGTATGCAGCCTCTACTATTATTATGACTCTGGGCTATGCCGTTCTTCTCTTCTTCGAATGCTTTCTCCTTGCTTTTCTCACACACTAAGAGCCTCATGGTATTTGATAAGTATCCAGCCAAGAGAACACCCGTCACTATGATTTGTTCATTTTTCGTCTTAACAAAATTTTTCTCTCGTTTGGTAATCCGTCCAGCTTAACTTTCTTCCGAAAAATATGAAAAGTTGGGTTTTATCTTGGACTAAAGTTCATTTTTATGTGTGGCGGAGATAATGGTGCACTTTCTTTTTCGATTTAGAAAAGCCGAGCAATGGGTTGTATAACACTTTCTAACTTGACGTAAAATTGTTTGGTCTGTAATCGATCACTTTGCAGTGCCACCGTTGGGCAAAGGTAAACAACTTTGGCAAATATGGTATTCTGAACAAAAGAGAAAAAGAGAAAGCATTTGATACTCTGAAACTATTCGAAAAACTTTCAAGTAAGGTGTGTGAGCGGGTTACACATTAACAACGAGAACTAGTCGGAAATTTGTGCGGTGCAGTTTAGTTTCCCAAGTGGCGCCATCTGGACATGTGATGCGATATTTGTGAACAAATAAGAACCTAACATTGAGTTATTCAAACCCTGAAAATTGATTGAGATCCTTGTCAAGAGGTATTTTGAACTCAAATGTGCCAGATTCGACGAATCCGTTCGAGAAAACTAACAATATGCAGATTTCACTGTAATTAAAACCGAGTGTCTATCCCCTAAGTCCAACCGTTTTGCCTTAATCCCTGATTTTTCATGATCAAGAAATAACCAAACACGTCTTCTCACTTCAAACTAATCTTTGTCTTGTAATTCCACTTCTGCACGGCCCTTTCTTCCTCTTCTTTCAGGCTGTCGCTCCTGTTTTGTGATTAGGCCTCACCTGCACGCGCACAGTTCGCACTAGGTGAGGCTAAAATCGCTCATTTGTTTCTACCCTCTTTGGGCAAACAAAACACAATCTGACAAAGTCTGCTAAAATATTATGGAAATTTATTTGGTTTACAGTGGAGAGAAAAGGGCCGTTTAGAAGTAAGCCTGAAAGCAGGCACCTTATGCCGCTTCTTGTCAAGAACGAAAAAAAGAGATATACAGACAAAACGATAGGAGTAATAGAACAGTGGTAGGATCTCGACAACCCGCTCACCCACCTTACTTGTTAGTGATCCATAAAAACTTACTCAACTTACAAGTTCTTTTCACCCAACAAAATATCAAAAGTTGATTGTTTTTATCGTCACAATCACTTCTAAATTGGTGTCCTTTTCCGGAGTGTGTGTTGTACGTCCAATAAAATAATTGCGTTTGGATTAAAGACACCATAAACCTGTCATGTCACTTGAGAAACTTTCTTTAGTTACTAATTTCGTTGAAGCTATTCGTTAATTCTTTTTTAGACCAACACTTTCTCCTAACAAGTCCTGTTGGACTGACAAGTATTGTCATTAGTATTGGCTCGAAGAAACATAAAATCAATGCAAAGAAAGCACTTTCACTTCGCGTTCTGCCTTTTTTTTCGTTTGATGAGCCAACGCTGGACTTGATCGGTAAAAACGACTTTCTCTTTTACACGACACAAAGAGAAAGCAATGAAATGTTCAACCTTCTCTTTTGTCACTTATCAACAGAAAAAACAAAACACTTGTCGACGATTTTATGTACAATGTCAATTCGAGAATTGTTTGTTTACCAGAGCATTGCCTAATTTCCCCGGATGCCTGACAACAAGAAAAAGAAAACAGTCCGCAACCAAATGATTTGACAGACGCTTTGTTGTCTAGCGGAAGAGAGAGCAGCTGTGTCTTTCCGTTAATTACTTTCGCTTGGGTGAATCACGTGGATAATGTCCTCGATTTATTCGGTTTTCTTCCCGTCCGTTCACCTGTTTGAACACAAAAGAAGAGAAAGCATTTACGTTCATTTGTTGGTTACATTTTAAAAGTTAATTGTTGTAATAACTGTACGTAAGATTCAATGACTCATCTTTTATACGCACATTGGCCTGAAAAATTGCGGGCATTTAAAATTTTTCGAGGCTAATTTAGTGTGTCTGTGTGGCCATATGTAATATTTTGTATACTATTTATGGTTATTATTACCGCTTGTGTAAATTTTATGGTATTCATGACCGTTGAAAAAGATTCAGATTAGAATTCGATTGATATGTCTTATATATGCAGGCAAGGCTAGATACCCAGACTTAAAAAATTTAACCCAAATGAGTTAAATCGGGTTTTAATGGGTTTAGTGGCGATCGGCGGTCGATTTCGTAACATGAATCAACAAATTAAGTCCGAAAAATACACTTTTCCCATTTGATGCCCCAATTTCACTAATATTTATCTTCAGATCAGGCCGTAACCTGTTTTGACGGTTTTCCTGTTCTGAGAACCGGAAGAGAAAGCAAGTTCTAGTAAAGAACCTGACTATTCTTACTAATATACAGTTAATATCGTAAATTTCTCTTTATTAAAAGACGCAGTTACAGAGAGCCGCAGTTCAATTTCACTTATTCAGACCAAGAGAAAGCAAACAATGTCACCAACATTAACCTGAGAAGAAAAAAAAAACACCATTTCAACGACTTCAGCAACAACAAATAACGAACAAACTAGTACAGGAGAAAGTCAAAGAGAAAAAATGTTCTTATAACATTGTAACAAAGTTTTACCAGTAAAAATGAATCAAGCTCATAACAATAAAGAGAGTGAAATGAGCAGTCAAGTTTGGTCACATTCAGTTATAACAGCTAATCCAACCTACAACAACCTTATGACGAGTCTAAACTGCTTTCTCTTTACTATCACTTTCATAATCGAGTGGTTTAACTGTAATTTTTGTGTGTATTGGCGGAGCAGCAGCCTTCCGATCTTTATTTCTCTCTACATTAAAGGATGTTTCCCGTTATTGGAGTGAAAGAATCGTCTTATCTTCTTCTAGATGACAGTTGCAGAGAAGAGAAATAATCGTAAAAAATAAGTTCCTTGTTTTTGTTGCCCTCTGCACATGTTTGCTTTCTCCGGAAGTATTTGAAGAAGCTTTCTCCCAAGAAATAAAAAGATAAAGTTAATTTTTTAAAGTCTACACAGCATTCACTTCTGCGCGGGAAGTTAAAGGAGAAAAGAAAAAAAACGTAAGCAAGTTTTTGAGGACAACCGGAAGATAAAATACCGACCCGGAGTGATATAGTTTAAACAAGAGAAAGTGGGATTTACGGGTCCTTTTTGTGGCAAGGACGAAATGTGCAGGCAATTAGTAAGCTCAGTACAAACCTCAAACATACTTTCTTTTTCTCTAAACTGCAGTACCTCTTAAGAGAAAGTCGATAAAATTCTAAAAGCAGCGCAAAAAATGCACTTTCACCACGTAAAATCGCTGCTTTTATTCCACATGCATCACTACAATCATCATCCCAAAGACAGAACAACTTTCTCCTTCCTTCTCTTTTTAAAAGAAAAGTTAGAGAGAAAAACAAGTGCTCGAAGAAGAAAGCGTACCACTTTTCCCTTCTCAAAGAAAGAAAATACAAATGATGATCGAGTCGTGGTAAAGAACATCAGTAAAAACCACCACAAAAAACCCATTTTCTCTTTTTTACAGTGAAAGCGATAGGTAGTTGCACTGCTACTGCATTTCTTTGGATAATTCTATCAAATGGATACAAAATTTTCTGTCTGGCAATGATCACGATCAATTCATTTCTTTCTTTTTCTGTACTTTCTCCTGAATTGCTAGTCATCAGAACAAACTACCATCGGTGAAAGTACAGCCCCTTTTCTCTCTTCAATTCTTTCTCTAGCAAAAGAAAATCATCTTCATATTTTTAGTACAAATTTTCCCCTGTAGAAACCCTTCATTTACAACAAAAATAACACGACTTTCTCCCTCCTTAAGAGAAGTGTACTCGTCACGGTTATGTATTTTTTCTCTTCGATCCAAAAAAAACCATATTATGACTACCAATTCAACCCGGAAATAGATTCCTTCCCATCCATATTTTGTCTCTTTTCTCTTGAAACTTTCTCCGGAAGAAAAAAATCTATTTCCACGCGTTATCAATAAAAAAAAGCCAGTGCGTATTGTTATTGCACCGATTAGAATTGCTAGTCATCAGAACAAACTACCATCGGTGAAAGTACAGCCCCTTTTCTCTCTTCAATTCTTTCTCTAGCAAAAGAAAATCATCTTCATATTTTTAGTACAAATTTTCTCTTGTAGAAACCCTTCATTTACAACAAAAATAACACGACTTTCTCCTTCTTCAAGAGAATTGTACTCGTCACGGTCTCTTCGATCCAAAAAAGCCTATTATGGCTACCAATTCAACCCGGAAATAGATTCCTCGTCCATCCATATTTTTTCTCTTTTCTCTTGAAACTTTCACCGGAAGAAAAAAATCTATTTCCACGCGTTATCAATAAAAAAAGCCAGTGCGTATTGTTATTGCACCGATTACACGAGACCAAAATTTGTGGCGACTCTTGCGGGAGTGAAAGTGGAGAAAGTTTTATCAGAGCAAAAAAAATATATCTTTCTAATGGATTTACCGCCAGAATGTTTCGTCAGGATTAACTTTTGACTTGGGAGAAAGTGCTTTCTCTTTTGGCTCGGTGTAAAGAGAGATAATTGTAACCGAAATAATTATTTGTAGTTGAATGAGCGGGAAAAAATTGTGGGAGAAAACGAGAAAGCAAAAGAAATCATAAAGAGCAGCGGACGGCAATTATTATTTTTTATATTTTGGCTTTATTCCTTAGCGGGAGCGGGAAATATGAAATAATTTTAATCCAGTCGATGTCGATGGTCGACGTTTATACTTTGGGGGAGGGGATTGAGGATGTCAACCGGAAAGAAAAATGGTTTGATGGAACGTGCTAAGAACATTGAATTGAAGGGCAAGGAAGGGGACTAGATTTTGGTCTGGAAACTATGGAATTTTTGTTTGTTTTTTTTTTTTGGCGGGAAAGAGGAAAACAAATAAATAGAATATTTTTAACATGTTTTTTTTTTTTGCAAAATTGTGAGAAGATCTGCTTCTTGATTTTGTTTCAATTAACTAAATTTTTTGTGGATTTTTTTGGAGGCAAATACAAAAAATAAAATGTCGGAGGGACCCAACAAGAAAACAAAGCATCCTGTACCCCCCGACTTGCCTCCACTTTTGGAGGATATGGCGAGGGAGGTGAGCTCATTTTGTTTGGAAATGATTTGGAACGTGGATTTGTTTTAATTTTTTTAAATTTTGCGTTTGGCGGGCTTGACAGGTGCTGTTGAACGCTCCACAGGACATTTACGGATTTCTGGCGGACTATGTTGCAGGGAGACTCAAAGGCCCTGGAGGAAGGGGAGGAGGAGGAGAGGGACAGTCAGCTCCGCAACTTGGAGGAGCATCGAGACGGGAGGGAGATACATCTGTTCAAGATGTTTACAGACGGCCGGATGAGATGAAACTGGAGTCAAACCAGGATATTCCGTCCAAACAAGGTTATCCTGGAGCGGGGCTAGGCTATCCTGAAGCTGGGCAAGGTTATCCCGAAGGTGGGCAAGGTTATCCTGGAGCTGGGCAAGGTTATCCTGGAGCTGGGCAAGGTTATCCTGAAGCTGGGCAAACTTATCCTGGAGCTGGGCAAGGTTCTCCCGACCCTGCTCAAGTTAATTCTAAGTGTGGTGACGACTGGCTGATATGCGGTAAATCTCCTCAATGGACTGACGATGCTATTCAGCCGGTGAAAAGTGGAAGCCAACCACAACCTTCCGAAGACACCTCGGCACCTAGCGGAAGTCAAACTTTAGATTTAATTGAGCCAGCTGGCACAGGGAGCATGCCTTGCTCAAGACCAGAAATCGAGGCAGCTCAAGATCGACAGCAACCTTTCGGAGGTCCAGAACAATCCGCCGGAAGTCTTGCACAATCGCCTGGTACGTCACAGCCTTCCCGTGGTCCTGAAGCCGGATTTGGAGGATATAGCTTCGAGCAATCTCAACGACCTCCATCACAGCCCTTCGAAGATTCGTTACCGGCCGATCAGTGTTCAGCTTCATATCTAGGAGAACCTTTAGAAACCTATGAAGGTCTTGAACGACAACCTGGCGACACACCATCACAACCCTCCGAAGGTCCGGCAGAACCTATCGGCGCTACTTCCGACTACTACGATCCGTCTGAATGTCCAGCACCATCGTCTGACGCTTCTGGGAGTACCATCCAACCCTCCCGCCGTGCCTCCCAACCCTATGGACTTAATTCTGATTATACTCCGCCCCCAATTCCTCCCGAGGAGGAGCCAAAAACAACCCGAATCTCGAACGACGACGGTCAGCCTTGTGGAAACGACCCGTACGACGGGCCGTACGCCTCTGGCGGTCCTCTTGTCGGCGGCTGCGACGAAATCTCACCTACGGACGAAGGTATCCTCCCACTAGACGCAAATCAAGCTCAAAATCCTTCCTCAGCTTTCGGAAGTTCCCTCCAAAGCTCCTCCCCCACGTCGAACGAAGATATCCCCCCAGACGAAGCACCAAAACCTGTAAATCCTCCAACTTGGAACGATTCCCTCCAAAACTCCTCCGTCCAGTCGAACGTCTCGGCAGTCGAAGAAGTTTACCGGAGTCCGGAGCAGCAGGATCCGACCAGCTCCCAAACTGAGATCCCTCCCGCCGGCGCCCCCAGTCGAAACCAAGTTCCGTCCAGTGTCCAAGCGACAACTGACTTTACCGCGCAGTCAAAGGTCACCCAAAACCTCGAGCCGGCCTTTGGCCCTGTCATTTCCGTTGGCGCCAATTCCGTCCCGAGCACGAATCCCGCCCAGAGCTCGACTCCCGTCCCGAGCGAAGTTTGGAGCAGCACCCACAGCTCACACGCCGCTTTGTCCCGCGAAGCCGTCAACGTCAGCGTCACAGCGCTCGAGCCCACCAAAAAATTCATTGACTCGCACACGGATCCAATTCGCGGGGTAAATAAAATCCGTACAAATTCCCCGCCAAATTCAAAACTTCACGATGAC
>VICI01003804.1:0-12309 GCA_019593645.1 Akabosia matsudoensis
CGTTCGTGCACATTAAATTGTGAAAAATAAATAAATATATAAAACAAATTTTATTTAAACAAAATTTGAACCCGGACTCTTGTGTACGGGCAAGTACGGAATTTTCTTGTCTAATAATTTAGCACGATTATACATAAAAACGCCTCCTAACGCTATACAAATACCAAGTACATTTACACCAGAAACTGGGTTCCGTAACACCATGATGCTTAACGTTATAATGAAGATTCGCTTTGTTGCGTTTGCTACTGCGTACGTTAGCGGAGATACCAAATTTATCATCGTGAAAGCAAGTATATTTTGCAGGAAATTTAACAGTCCATCCAGAAATAATAAAAACACCACCGATTCCACGTTTGTGTTTGAAAAGTCACGGGATAAAATCGAGCGGAGGTCAATCACTAGAGGGGAAATTAAACGGGGTTTAATAACTTTTTTTAAACGAAATTTGGTATAAATTTGTGTGATAAAGACACGTTATTATTAACTTACGAATCCAGAAAGGTAGAAAGAAAAGAAGCGAGAGTCGAGCGAGTAACGCTAATAAATAAAATTGATGTGCGTTTGTTTTCTTGAGCACGCGTTTTGAAAATATGTTTTGAAGTGAAAACCCACATGTCGCTGCGAGCGCTGTGAGAAGTCCTGAAAACGTAAAATAAAATTAAAAAATGTTTCATGACTTGTGTAAACTTGTACGCTTTGTAAATTTGTACGTTATGTTACCTGTGAGGTTAAAACTGAATTCAGTAAGAGTAGCGATCGCGACTCCAGTGATAATGGGTATCAAAGATATGTACACTGATGTGGATTGTGTTTCGTTGAACAACAGTTTACATAAAACTACCGTGAATAACGGCATCGTTGCTTTCACCGTATGCGCATAACTACACGCTTACGTTTAAGATACTGAAGTGACTACTCACTGACGCCAAAAACTTGCCTGTAAAATAACAAACGTTCATTGTATTTATTCGAAGATTAAGAAAAAAGTAAAAAGTTATTAAGGCTACTTACCAACAGCAAGTGGAACAATAATTTTCCAATAGATCGTGTCAGGAATAACATAATTGTTGTTTTGAGTTTTGACAGCGATTTTGAGTAACGGGATTGAGTAACATGTTATCGAGATTAGCTGAACAAACGTGAGCGTTAACGGGTACTCAAATTGGGTCAGCAGTTGTTTACCTACGGGAAAATCAGGAGCAGGTCATTTAGAACAAGAAGTCACACGGAAATTCATATCAAACTTACCGATAACGTTATTAAAACTAGAAGTGAGGTACCATGTTAAGCAAAGACACGATACTTTAATTGCAGCTTGTAACCTCATGATTAAAAAAATGATTTTTGTAAACAACTTTCACATGTTGGCTGTGTTAAAGAGCTCACTAGATGTGAGGTACCATGTTAAGCAAAGACACGATACTTTAATTGCAGCTTGTAACCTCATGATTAAAAAAATGATTTTTGTAAACAACTTTCACATGTTGGCTGAGTTAAAGAGCTCCACGTCTTATATGGTCATATGGTGAATAAAACCGTACCGCTTGGGGTGACTTGATAAAACGGATGTCGTAAAAGAAAAACAAGGCTAGGTTCTGTTTATTCAGTGAATATTATTAAAGTACCCACCCGCAACACTATTGCGGATCAAGTGGAACAAATGTTGTTGATAACCATTTTCATTTGAATTTAACCTAATCACGTTACTGTTGTTATTTAATAATAAATTTACTGGGTTACTACCTACTACTTGATTTAATGCTATGTACTGAGGGGTTCCGTTTGAAGCACCCTGTCCATTGTTGCTGTTCATTACTTGCTGTTGTTGTTGTTGTTGCTGTTGTTGCTGCTGCTGCTGTTGAACTTGCTGTTGTAACGTGACGGTTGGTTGTTGCTGGATTTGAACGTTGTTCGTGTACACGTTGTAGCTTGGAGGTGAAGGCGTTGGGATCTGCACATTGGGGGAGTTGGAGTTACTCGAGTTTGGGGAATACACACGAGACGTTACGTAGTTGTTGTAATGCGCATTTGGAGGGAACTGTTGAGTAGTCTGTTGCTGCTGAACTTGCTGTTGTTGTTGTTGGGATTGCTGAACTTGACGCTGGGGTACAGGAGCTTGTGGGGGAGTCGAGTTAACATACGTAGTTGAGTAGTTTGAGTAATGCGCTGGAGGGGGGTCACGCACGTATGGTTTTTGAACCTGTACCGGTTGTGGCTGTGGTTGTGTGACGACCCGTTGTTGTTGTTCTTCAAAGTACACACGGTCTCGAACTGGTACGTTACGTGGCGATTGGATTACGTTTTGTATCACCCGGTACTGAGGTGTGGACGCAATCACATGCGCAGCAGTTGGGGTTGTGTACTGGGTCGTCGGAGGAGAAGAGATCGTCGTGTTTGTGTTTGTGTTCGAGGAGTTACTCACACCGTTTTGTTTTTTCACAGGACTTGGGTTTTTACGTTTGCTATTTTGGGTTATCGGAGGAGTCGCGATTGATTTTGGGTTGTTTATCACCGATGCGTTCATTGTTGGCGTGTTTAAATTATAATCAAACCAACCTGTGTTGATAGTCGAGAAGTTTTGCGGTGCTGATGATGAAGATGATGATGATGACACGTGTTTATTCGCTACTTCTTGAATCACACGATCGAGATCATTCGGGGTCGTGTATTTACGGTTGCCAGTTTGTGAATGGAGGAGCATTGGAGAAACGACCTGATGCTGATGCTGCTGATGCTGTTGCTGTAACACTGGTGGTGATGTCTCAATCATTTGGGATGATTTCTTGCTAGACCGACGTTTTTTAACTGGAGGATGTTGGGGATGTTCGTAAACTGGAGGAGGTGGAGGGAGCACAGGAGCAGGAGCTTTTTTGTTTCTCCGTTCAATCACGATTTTACCGTGGAACGCGTTTTTCTTTATCGTACAAGTTTCAGATTCTTCGACTTTTGAACCGTTACCAAACCCATAAATGTCTAACACGGGTTTACGTATTAAATCGTTACATTTACGATAAATAGCGTTTTGTAACACTTCAATCGTTTTTGTTAATGTTTTGTTTTCGTGATGTTTTTGGTGGTCGAGTAATATTATGTCGGGGGTTGTTGAAGTCGTCGTTGTCGTGTTATTGCTGCTTGAGGAAGTAGCAGGTGTTGGTTGTTTTGTACACGACGATGACGACGAAGAGTGAGTGATCGATGATGGTTTTTTTTCATTCTTATATGGAGGGTTAGTTTTTTTAATCGCGACAGGTTGACGAGGTTTTTGAGGTGGAGTCACGATACCTTGAGATTTTGATAACCGTTTTTTACATAATTCTTCTTCATACGGTTGAGGATCAAAATCTGGATCACTGTCTGAATCTGATTTTACATCTGATTCTGGTGATAAAGGTTTAGCGTTTGAACGTCTTCGGTTTTTACGTTTTGGAAATTCATCTTCATCATCTTCTTCAACAATCGGTTCACCTGCTTTTGCATAAAATCCTTTTAAAACTTCGATTGTTCCTTCATCGGGTAACGAAACAACGGATGATCCTGATGAAGATGTTGTGGATGTCGTTGAGTCAGCGGATTCACGACGTTCAGATTTTGGGTTTTCGGGATTAATCGGGTGACGACGTTTTGATGGTGAAGAACTTGTGGATTTTGTTGGGGATAATGAGTTTGTTGATGAATTGTTGTTTTTTATCGCTGCTTCACGTTCAATCATTTTTTCTGCTGCTGCGATTGCACGTTTTTCACTTGCTTCTTCTTCCAGTTTTTTACGTAAGGATTCAGGGCCTGGAGCGTATGAGAACTTTGTTGGGTCTTCTGGATGGGTTCCCCAATCTTTTCCTTTCACCCACTGGTCATACCTGTGAAGATTAGATGAACAAATATGTAATATAATACTTACTATGACGTTTGTGTTGGTATTTATAAGTTTAGCGGGTTACCGATCAGGTTGAAACCGTTTAACGAACGTGTCCATTTCGATCCTGACCATGTCTTTATTGCACCTACACTCGACTGCACGTTTTCCATACTCGATCCATCTCGGCATTGCGAAATTTGTTGACTCGGCGCAGTTATACCCGTGGTTAAACCCACAATGGTATCCATACGGGAACGTTATCATAAACTCACCTTCTTCTTGGGTTATCTACACATCAATTCACACACGTGTTAATTACATTATTTAGCATGGTAATTAAAATGACCTCTTACTTTATCATACGGGATACTGTATTGCTTGAGTATCTGAGGTGAGATAAGCGTCATTTTGTGACGAAGGAAAGCCTGACACTCTGTCGCGTTTGTTGTGAAAAATCCTGCTGCGAGGCGCTCCAAACGACGACCATGTTCAGGTGGGATCGCATACCTAATACATACGCATAGTAGTTAGTAATTAACTAAGCTCATGAATCCTTATTGTGATTGTAAAATACTTTACCAAGTTTTAGGCTGTCCAAAATGAAGGTAGTTGATTGAATACAATTCTTTGTCTTCAGTGTGCCAACAAAACGTAGTTTTCCACATTCCAAAATACAAATACGCAGTGTTTACTCCGTCTATCTCTACTCCATAGTCTTGTTCAACTAGATCCAGGATGCTTCCTAAGATGGTTAATGTTCCAAGTGTTCAACTCGGGGTCTGTGAGCGTTCCGCTTACGTCTGCTCCGTAAATTGGACTTCCATACAATATGTTTTTCCAGTATTTTCGCTCCAAGTCTTCGTAGTCAAAATGCTTTGGCGTTTTATACCTTTAAATCACATGATTAATAACGTTACTTTGGCGTAAAAAAACAAAACAAACAATGATAGTTTGTACTTACTCGCTCGACTCTGCCATTCGGCGAAATTCACCAACGGAGACTGACCGTTTCTGAATATTAATTTGCTGATAAAGTCCTATGTTTTCCAGTAACTATCTGACAAATAGGTGCTGGAACAATCATCCCATCAATATCCGAATAACCACGTTTCCTCGGTTTATAACTCGATGGCGGAACGACTTTAGCAATCCCAGCTTTATGAGCACCTTGACTTTCCATGTACTCAATATATTTTGGGAAGTTTGCAAACTCTTCTTCTGTCGGCCGGAACACCATGATTTTTGGAGGATTATTATGTGAACTACTAGCATTACTACTACCTCCTGGGGTCGTTACTGAAGATGATGACGATGGTGGTGGTGGTAGTGGTGGAGTTTGTTCCGACATGTTATCGTTACACGATACTTCCTGTTCATCGTCTTTAACACACACGTTTGCAGCTACGTTTGCTGCCATTATTTCCAAATTCGTTATCATTTCATTTCCAAAACACTTTAATTAGTTTTTTTTAAACCTTCACACAATACTATCCGACGAACACAAAAAAAAATTTCTTCTTCTTTTTTTTCGCTATTATTAAAGGCTTAAACACAGAAAAAAGCAAGTTGCAGCACGCTATTGTTTACATGTTTTTGGACTCCCTATCCTGCGTATGTGATCGTATTGTTGTCAACGTCACGTACGCCTTTTTTTACACACACTCATCTATCCGTCATTTTTATAACTATTTTAAAACCGTCAGGTTACGATAGCTGGCGCTCGTGGTCGGGTTTCTTTTATACGTTAATGTGTATTGCAAATATACGTACCTGTTATCTTTTTGTGTGACGAAACAATGTTAAAAAAGTTAACTAAAAAACTTAATCGTTATGCTTGACAGAATTGAGAAGGAATGATAATAATAATAACAACACATCGTATATGCATGGTTTTTATCATACATGATTAAATATCACTATTACGTTGAATCATACAACAAGATAGTTTAATTGATCGTGCGTAGAGTGTACGACCTCGATAAACTAGTACCACATATGCTCGTTGATACGGGCGTTTTAATTTAACAAGTGTTTCGGGGTTGGGGTGAAGTGAGAAAACAAACTATCAAGTCCTGTATGATTCATTTGTGAGGAATCCGGAAATCACGTATAATCGTAGGGATACTTATCTTAATAAACATAAAGTTAATTGTAATTAACTAAAAAGTGTAAATCAGAATTAATTTCCTGAAAACATAGCTCGACGTTACGCTTTTATAGGAAGTCTTCCTACCTTGATTGTTGTCTAATTAAGTATGTAACTTCAAATTAAGATGCTAATCTGTATTGATCTAAAAGAGTCAGGTAAATATGATTGATTGCTCCGGAATGGAGAAAATTAACTATCCTCGTGTTAGCCTAATTAAATTGAAACTAAGCTCTTTTGAATTAACCAAATACCACAATCCTTGGAATTGGAATGAAAAATTTCCAACACATTTGCAATACTCTAGATTCTTGTTACTCTATGATCTAGCTTATTTAAAATTACGCTAATTGCAAATAACTACACAGCACTAAATAACCAAAATATAATTTTTACTTTAATTCAAAATTGACGACATTTGACATTTTTGAAAACAAGACAAACGTAGTATTCACTATTTAGTAACCAATTTGGTGTTCGGGTGACTATATCGGATAGAATCGAGCATTTAAAAAAATACTCGGGTAGTTAATTGAGATTAATCAAAACAAACATGCACACCTGAGTTTCAATCACAAAAAAAAACAAAACTAACATAAAAACCACGAAACTACGAAACTAAGAAATCGCAACAACAAAGAAAACGCTTAAAAAACCCTTGAATAACGTTATGATAAAAAAGTCCGCAACAGCGAACGCTCGAAAAGCGATTCCGTGTATGAGTGTCTATCCTGCGTATGACTTTCTCTCTTGTAATCGAACGCTTCTATCCTGTGTATGTTTGGAACACAATGAGGTAGGTAAAACGTATAAAGGAATTGGTATAATCTCGCTCGCTTTCTTGTTTACTTCCACGATTTTTGTTCTCTCTCGTAAAAAATAAAAAAAAGAATTCTAAAAAACAAAAATATTCTTTAAAAAAATTGGTTTAAAAAATATATATTTAAAAAAAAAATAATCTGATTAAAATCCTACAAAAGTTAAAGTGAAATAACAAAAATAATCCAATCAATCGTATTTGTAAACGAAAATATTTACTAAAACTTCGGGTTATATTTTAATATTAAACACGATAGTGAGTTTAAAAAACAGCTGAGGATTTTTTTCGTTAAAACGAGGTTAAAGAGATAGTTAAAAAATAAAGTTCGGGGTTGAAGAGAAAAAAAATTATGATGGCGATTATCAACAGTAACGGAAAACAGTCGAGTGGGAGTATCCACGCTCATACGCACCATGGATCTTCATCTTCATGTTCGAGCACTTCCTGTGACGATGAGAACGTCATGTGTCCACTTTGTATGGAAAACCTCGACATTGACGACAGGTCGTTTTATCCCTGCACCTGCGGATACCAGGTAAAACAAACAAAACAAAACGCTGATAAACTTTCGGGTTCGGAACGGGTTTTTTAATCTCAATTGTCTCGTATGATTTTAGATCTGCCGTTTCTGCTGGCACCGAATCCGTTCCGAGTCTGACGATGAGAATGGGTTATGCCCAGCATGTCGGAAAGTGTATACGGAGAACCCTGCTAATTTCAAACCGCTCTCGACTGAGGACATTCAAAAGCTAAAAGTTCAGAAGCGGAAGCAGGACCAGCAAAAGAAACAGAAATCGGAAAACGGTAAACGACACTTGGCTGACCTACGCGTTGTTCAAAAGAACCTTGTGTTTGTTGTTGGGATTAGTCCGAGAATCGCGGATCCGGATGTGCTCAAGAAAAATGAGTTTTTTGGGAAATTCGGACAAAATCCATAAGGTCGTCGTCAACCCGTGCTTGCAGGTTAGTTAGTTAGTATAGTATAAAGCGATCAAGATTATTTTGTGCTAATAAGCATGATTGTTGTGTATAGGGAACGACAGCGTCAGCGTATATAACGTATATCCGTTCAGAGGACGCGTTACGAGCAATCCAGTCAGTAAATAATATCCCGTTTGATGGTAAAACGATAAAAGTGTCATTAGGCACGACAAAGTACTGTTCCCATTTCATGCGTAATCAAAACTGTCCGAAAACGGAGTGTATGTATTTACATCATTATGGCGATGCGGAAGCTAGTTTTACAAAAGAAGATATGCAAGCTGGAAAACATCAAGAATATGAAAAGAAACTTCTTGATGAGTTTAACACGTTAAATAACAACAATATAGAAGAACAACAACAACAACAACAGACTAGTAAACCCCAACCACTTGTAGAAACAAACACAGTACCGACGCAAAAAATACCTAACGGGGTATCTGGAGGGACGAGTAAAAAGAAACATTCAGGGTCCGTTCAGCAAGGCGTCAGTTATAGGTACGCTGTTCTGTTATTTCAACCTTGACTCGTGATTTCACGAAATTGTGTTTATTTTTTTCAGCACAAAACTGTTGGTAAACCCAAGCGTAAACGGACACCCATCTTCGATCGAAGGTTCTGGACCTCAACCTCTAGATCAAGATTACGAGGATGAAGATCAAGTAGTTAATATTCCTGATCACGAACCCGAACCGGAAGAATCGACCCAGGAGGAACCACAACAGCAACTACAGCAACAGCCGCAGCAATCATCATCAATCGTGTGTTCGTCATCATCAAACTCGATATGTTCAGACACGGAAAACAATCCGACGACTGGAGGATTAGAAGCCCAAACAACAACAGAACAAGAAACATCATCATCATCGCCGTTTGAAGAGTTTGGAAAACACACGCTCGATTTAGATTTTGATCCGTTTCTTGAAACGCAAAAGGTTTTCCAGGAAATTATTAACGAACAGGTTGAAACGATTGATGATGGAAATAGTTTGTTGCGGAGGTTTATTAAACCTCATAATGAACCACAGAGACAGCAGAACTATTCGTTAGGTATGCGATATACCGTTAGTACTTGTTTGTATGACACGTGTACAGGTTAATTAAAAAAATTTCTCTTAATTCGTAGGCTTCCAATCGGTTCCACAAACTCAACATCAAACGCAGGCGCACGTGCTTAACACACAACAGAACCCGATACTTCATCCCCAACCGCACATGCATGGCTCGCAGGTGCTTAACTACGGCAACACGTCCCCATCATCCTCGTCTTCATCATCGTTGTTACTAGATTTCTTCAATTCATACGCGTACAAGCATACGCCGAGTAACAGTATCCCTCCTCCCCCAGGGTTCAGTTCAGCTGCAGCGCCACCACCTCCCCATAACAATTTAATCCGTGAATCATCTAATTCATCGCAATTGCTCGACAAGTTGTCGCGGTTGTCTGTGTCACAGAATCATTGTTGGGATGCAATTCCTGAACCTACACAAATCACTCCAGATTGGATGAGTTTAGATCCTGCGATTATTTTTTCTAAATCTACGAACGAACAGGCACAAGCACATGCTCAGGCCCAAGCTCAGCGTAGATTTGACACACATGCGTTTGATACACGGTTTGATACACGAGTGTACAACGGATTAAACAACTTTAACACGCAACCTTTGATCAGGTAAANTTTGATACACATGCGTTTGATACACGGTTTGATACACGAGTGTACAACGGATTAAACAACTTTAACACGCAACCTTTGATCAGGTAAAATTTACACAACAATTTCGTGGTGTTTAGGATGGTGCGTTAATAAATTTGTTCATATTTACAGACCCACACCTACATCGTACGGATACAACGGGCTAGTACCTCAGAATCAGAGCAATTCCTCCCACTCCCAATCGCCAGTGACACTCCAGCAACAGCAGCAGCAGCAGCAACGAATGTCGCCAACATACGCGTTTAACCGATACTATAACATGCAAGGTACGCAACAGCAAGCACAGCAGCAGCAACAGCAAGGAACCCCACGGTATTACGGAACCCAACAGACAATCAACCCCTCCTCCCCCAGGATTTGGTGTAGCAAAACAACCCCAATATAATTACGTACCCACACAGAATACCCATGCTGCTGCAGGATTCTTTCCTTTTTAAAATCGTTTTGTTAGTTATGACCTGTGGGTATCTCTGGATCCATCGCGTGGGGAATCAAATTTGAGAACGAAAAAATAAAAACACATGCATAAAATGTTCTTTTTTTCTGACATTCAATGGTTTTAGAGTTCTTTTATTCATTTCATTCACGGACTACATAGAATTTTTACTAATTTTACTATACGCCCGAACACTATTTCAAGAACTTGAACAGGTTCTTGCTCGCCTGGAAAAGAAAAAAAAGGCTATCATTTTCACGTGTAAGAAACGGAATAAATTTGTATAAAGTTTCACTTACGCAGTGATCGACGCAGTGGAAGTAATCAATAACCTCTGTAAAAGTAATATTGTGTTATATAATGCGAATAACATACACATGCGTAAATGAGTGTATAAATTTGCTTTGTTACCCTGTACGCAAGTTTCCGAAGTTTTAGACTTGGACTCGACGCGACTATTACACGTATTAAGTTCCTCCAACATGGCCGCACACTTGGATGTTGCTTTACACTCGTCCCTTAATTTTTCGTAGGGATCCTAACACATAAAGAAAAACTCTTACGATAACTGCATTCCAAACATTTCGTAACGAAATCATAATCACGGTTACTTACGACCATCTCCTCCTCCTCCTCAGGTTCCACAGGGGCTGCGATTTCTTTATCCGACATTTTGAAAAATTTAAATTTTTTGAAAAAATTTAGATTCACCCGAGTATGGAATACTTTGGAACAACCACGAACACACCTGATTTTGTGATACTCGAACGAAATATGATGACTCGAATGAACGTGATGTGTTGTTATGAACTATAGATGGAGCTGTTGAAGGATTTATCATGTTTCATTACCGTTACGGTTGTAGCAAGCAGCTCACCCGTAACGTAACGCCCGGAAACAAGATACTTTGATAAAACATGATGACTTCCCACGATACGTACGTTACGTAAGATAATCTGTATATTAAAATACTTGAACACTAAAACGGTTGAAAAAAAATAAGCGTCATTTGATGACGGTTTTTATATGAAAAGTGTGAATTGAGTTAAATAGGTCAAGAGACAACGAAGAAGTAACAAAAAAAAAAAAACTTTCTCTGTGTGTGTATACCGGTTTATATTACCGTGATACTTTAAAGAACAGGTACTATGTATCTCTCGACGATGATACCTAGACAACCCAAACATTTTTAGTACACGAGTAGTTCTGTCTTCACGGTTCGCGTGAAAGGGATGTGTGGAATGTGCGCAGGATACACGGGGGTGTGTGTTTGTGCCAGTTAATATTTGATTCTTTCTTTTCTTTTTTTTTTTTTACTATTCTACGGATTTTTTTTTTTTCGAAACTTTTACGTATCAGTGTTATTTCATCATGGAAATACTTAATCCTGTGACCAATTATTATAAATGGCTTATGAACGATATGCGGGGTAAGATAAGAATTTTATCTTTTACACACCATGAGTTTTGTGATTGAAAATAACATAATAATTTGATTTCTCGTAGATCCGCGAGTAGACTCGTACCCGTTGATGTCGTCACCATTTCCAACCCTGTGTATTTGTTTAACGTACGTGTTAATTGTAAAGAAACTTGGTCCAGCGTTTATGAAAAACCGTCCTGCGTACCAGCTCAGGACGCCAATTATTATTTACAATTTCATTCAAGTGCTGTTAAGTACCTGGTTGTTCTATGAGTATGGAATGAGTGGGTGGTTCCGTGGGTACTCGTACAAGTGCCAACCTGTTGACTACTCGCTGAACGACATGGCGCTTAGGATGGTTCATACTTGTTGGTGGTACTACTTTTCCAAGTTTACAGAGTTTTTTGATACCGTAAGCGAATATTCATCAAATTTAAACTACAAATTTGTGTACTCAATCAAGTTAAATTTAATTCGTTTGTTTCTTATTTTCCAGTTCTTTTTCGTGTTACGTAAGAAAAACAATCATGTGAGCAGTTTACATGTGATCCATCACGGGATCATGCCTATGTCTGTTTGGTTTGGAGTAAAGTTTACTCCAGGAGGTCACTCAACGTTTTTCAGTTTATTAAACACTTTCGTTCATATTTGGATGTATTTGTATTATTTACTCGCTGCACTTGGACCTCAATACTCAAGATACTTATGGTGGAAGAAACATCTCACAACGTTACAAATCATTCAGTTTGTAGGAATCGCTGGACACTCGTTCCAGCTACTATTCATCGACTGCAAATACCCGAAAGCTTTTGTTTGGTGGATTGGATGTCATGGGTTACTATTTCTCGTACTATTTTCGAAATTTTATCGGGTTACTTATCTCGCTAATAAAGAACGGAAAAGGAAAGAAGCTGAAGCTAAACGGATCGC
>VICI01003805.1:0-12306 GCA_019593645.1 Akabosia matsudoensis
TTGATACTAGGCTGACAATGCCAACAATCTTTGCCATCCAAAATTGTGTAGATACATAAAATCTTATTAAAATATTTTATTGTTTATCGTCATCATCAGAATGAAAGAACTTTTCGTGAGAGGAAAAATACGAAGGAGCTCTGTGTCTGGTTAAGAATGAATAGGTACGTATTTCCGTCAGAAAACGGGTCCTTGCCAGGCTCACTCTTTCTGGTTGGCTGGAGTTGAATAAAGTGAAAGCTATATTATAGCTTCGTTTTTATATGTGTGGTACAGGTGCGGAATTTCTCTTTACTTGGTTTTTAAGTTTACAATTTTGTTTGTTGATAAATGGTTAAATGGATTTTAATTCTGCTTAGATGATGATATTATTATTATGCCCTCCGGATCTTATGACTACGTTCTTTTCTCTTCACCAAAGCAAACTATATAGCACTAAACGCTCTCTAATTAACTTTCTCCAAACTTTTCTGTGATATACTTAATCCTTCTAAAAATACGCAAAAGGGAGAAAAAGTTCCTCAGCTAGTGATTATTCTTGTCAATAGCTTTGAGGACCATGTTGGATTAGAAGAATATTTTTCTGTTCTCAACCCCCTATATAATATTCCTAGGGCTTGATATTAATTAGTCAATTGTTCTCCAACTTTTTGTCGCCAGCAAACAGCGTGTTTCGCAATATCTGTTGAGATAATGTGTTTCATACTTTGTAAAACTACCCCCAGACAAATATTATAAAAAGACTGTGTTTCATCATCAAATCTATTTTTGCCGACTCCGTTATGCGTTCTAAAAGCGTAATCTATTTAGCTTCACTTCCCTCAAGCCATATGAAAAAATCAATGTAGAAAATGACAAAAGTTTTTGTGCTTGCTTTCCAACGCTTTCCAATAGTTCGTTTGAATCTTTGGTTTATTCAGGACAAACATGCTGAGTGAGAAGAGAAAAGGAAAACCTTACATGACAGAGGTCTGAGTCCTTCATGAATCGATGTATGAATGACTAATGGCCCCTTCACAATCGTACATTTATACTTATTGACATAATCCATAATGAGTAAAAGGTAACTTGTATTATACAACATTTTCACACTATGTTCCTGGGAACTCAATATATTTCCTTTCCTTTCGCTCTTTTCCTTATGATATATTATATCATTGCAAAAACTTGTGTTCATGAATAAAACACCCGCAAACTCCACAAAACGCGACAAACCGCTTTACCATTCAGTTTTTCCACTAGCCTCCGCTCTGAATTATTATTCTCTCCTGCTGGTGAATGATGGCCATTGACCACATACATTAGCATAATTTCAATCTCCATGCGTTATGATTGTGAACACCCACACACAATTTGAAAAAAAAACCTCATCACTTCTAAATGAATATAGAGGGCAGATATTACATTATACCCAGTGTGTGAAAATGAAATGCTCATGCTTAAGGTAAGTTCATTTATTATTGAAGTTTATTCTTTCTGGCGGAAGGACTCCTTGAGTATTTAAATGAAACAAACAATTCTCTAATAAACTTACCGAGATGCCAAGATTTATGAGGGTACAACTACCAAATATAGAAAAATCTTGAGAGGGTTAAAATATTTATGTAGTTTAATAAAACTATTTATTTAATTTATCAGGAAAGTTTCACAAATAAATTCTAATTTATGTGAGGCAACATAAAAGCTGAATTATTCATTGAATAAAAAATGACGCATGGGCTATGCACGAGGCAGTTGCAGATGAATATGATGCACCATGAAAATGGGTGGATGCGTGAGCGTCACTGGATAGAGCAGCGTATGAAAGTATTTCAATAAAACTTCTTGAGGATTCCAAACAACACAGTTACAAAATGTTATATTTGCGACAAGAATGTGATGTTTCATGACTTTTATGTGTGATGAGGACAAAGTAAGAAGCAAGTTTTGTCTTACTGTCACATATAAGAAGACATTCACATTTCATATGAATCTTTAAGCATTCATACTTTTAGGATGGCTGTTGAGGAGGAAGCAAATCTTGTGTCAATCAAGATGCCAACAAGATATGGGATGATTCAAGGTACACTTTTGATGTTGATATGTGATGTCTATTAAAATCCATCTCGGTTTGAGACCGTCAAGACACCAGCAGCCCTGCTGTTGGGTACAGTACAATACTGACATTTTTTGAAGGTAGAAAAGGATACAAATGTGAAGAGGAAATGTGTGAAAAGTTGGATTTTGTGTTCTTTATGTGACACTCAGGTGTCTCTGTTGAGGGTCCTTGTGTCAGTTTCTTTTTGGAATCCCTTTCAATTCACTTAGCTTGGCCTTCAAGCTTACATGCATAACGTTTTTTTCGAATGTCATCGAAAACTAGAATGATACAAATAGGCAGATTGCCTCTTAGTGGGATACTCGGTTATCGAAATGCTGGAGAGAGAAGAAACTACTCCATTTCATATTTTTAAATAATGCGCTCTAATTTGCTCTACTTTCGTTTTCTATGAAGAGAAGTATTTTAAGGACGATTTTCACTTACAGATCGGCATGTATACGTCTTTGCATTTTACATATACCTACATTTTTGTGAGAATTCAACGAAAATGCTAATTCCTGTAGGATTTCTACTGCAAGATGAGACCCAAGCCTTACCGGTTACCTACATAAAAAGCGGAAACGCTATTACAAGTGCCCATAATTATGGAAATGGTGATGCGTTCTACTGGAGATAGGCAACATATTATGCAAAACAAGCGTATAAGGCGGTGTTTCTCACCTTTAAAGTGGAGAAAGAACGAGTATATTTCATTATATAGATTTTAGAAGGTATAATCATCATAACCGTAAACGTATGAGACGTAAATATGCTTCCGGAGGATAGGCCAAGTTGCAACCTGGTAAGAAGAGGAAAAAATACGAGATTTTAATGTCACTTATTCTGACATAAATTACATTGTAGAATCCTCTAAACGTTGGTTGGAGACGCCAAGTAACTTGGTGGCAGAACGGAGCACAATAATTTCAAAGTAATAGTCATTTTTATATGCATATATCCAGTTACATTATTGCGCTTTAGTTTGATCTAACTGCAATGTTTGCTTGAACCCTGTTGAGAGAAAATGACATTTTCAAACGAATAGTTTTCCATGTCCGAAGAGGAAACAATTTCAACTTAAATATAAATGGAATCGTGAAACCAACACGAGTGCAGATGTCTTCCAGCTATTCCATTAGGTTTATACTGAACCACTCTAATAATGCAATACGCCTTCCATACGTATGATTGAATTATGCACACTATTTGGATGCCAGAATTATGTTTATTCTTGTTTAGAAAAGCAGAAAAAAAAATGTAATTTAAATTGAATTCAGAAGATTGAAATTTTCAACGTATAATACGCCGAAAGATTGCCTGGGACTTGAGCGAGTACTAAACATGTGGAAAATATGAGCAGGAGCTGCGTCAAAATGACATACGAGATATGTAGCTCAAACAAGTACAATTCTATTTTACTATTTTGGTTGGAGTTATTGAAGAAGATTCTTTTGGGTGTATGCCGTAAAGTGTCCTTGCGTGAAGCCAGGGCAGAATTAGTTTATGAAACTCAAAGAACACGTAAGTGCCTGAGCAAACAGTATGAATAAAATAAATATATGACGGATCCTCCTGCTACACTTTATTCGGTCCTCTATCATTTTATAATTTTATTTTGGGTGTAAAAAATGTCTTGAAATTTATCTTAGTTGGGTAGAGGAGTACGTTGGTATTTGTACCTATCAAAAAAGTAAAACGCTTTCTTTGTGTCGGCTCTTTTGTAGGTCCGAACCGAGCCCAGAGATTGAAAAATAGACTGCACTAGGTGTATCAAAAAGCATGTTTGGAATGACTCACAACACATAGCTATTTTTTTATATTGTTCCGATTAAACTTGCTGTCAGTCTTGAGAAGGGCTGAGTCGCATAAAGTGTAAAAACCGAATCTGTTTAAGCAAGGTATCCTTACAAACAAGGAAGTCCCACTTGGCGCACTTAGGGTGCATCTCTGGACATAAATATTGGGAAAGGTGTAACTTGGGAAAGCTTTTACAGGGCGGTCCGCCACTGTCCTACATTTAATGACCTGTCACTTCAACTTTTTCTTGTGGTGCTTTCCATCGTATATTCAACCGTAATGGATATCTCTGTAATGAATATGGATTTATCATTTTCTCCAACCTTTTTCTTCAGTGTTTTAACAAATTCATGCCTAGTTGTTATTCTTTATATAGTTTTGTACAGTCGGTTCATCAAAGCTCCTGAAGAAAGATCGAAGCAATTGTACGTTTTGTCCTGTACGTCCAACATGTAGATGTTGGATCCTAAATTTTTTTTCTATATTTTCTCAGGGTGAAAAATTACTCCTATTTACATGAAGTATATGACAAGAGCCAAAATATCTCATCTATGGATTTTTCTTTCTCCTCGTGGGCAACTTGACTCAAAAAGCTGTGAGATATATTGAGAAGATAACTAACTAGTTGTCCGATGTCCAACACTTCGTCACATGTTCAAAACGCCTGTCTGCTCATCCTTCGACGGTACATGCTGTCTTCATCGTCTGCGGTCTGTTTCTTAGCTCTTGTGCGGTCGTCCTCTTTGCTAAGTTGTGCAACTTAAAACGAGACATTGATACTGTTTTGTCGGTAGATCCTCCGAAGTGTGAGATTCTGTTTAAGCCCAAATGCTGAAGACTGTTGGATTCAGATAGTCAGGAAAACAATCACGAAGCGTGCAACAGTATTTAGCCTTTTTTATCTGAATTAAAACATTGACAAAAGTTTAGCAACAAGTAAATCACACTGAACTACCGTCATCAATAAATCAAAATGATCTTCGAACTAACCTCCACATGGAGTTTTCTCATCTTCATTCGGTTTCTCATGAGCTAAGTTAGGAGTGAGTGACAGAATAAAAATTATCTATTCACAAGTTTGGGCGAACTCATTTCCACCAAAACTCATAAAACGATATCAAAGACAAGTCAAAAGTAATAAATTACTTTGTTGTCTATAAAAGTTGAGGAACGCATATCTTTAGAGTAAACGCTTCAAGTTTAACTTTGTTTTTGGTCATTTAATTGCATTTTGAAAGACAAGATATGGGTTCAAACAAAATATATTTACTGCACAGGCCTCATAAAAACTTTCAATTTACATTATACATAGTCGTAAATCCGTATGAGATCTATTTTGTGAATAATTTGCATTTAAGATCCTGCAACACTCGAAATATTTCGACATGTTTAATGAATGCATATAATAATCATTTCGTGACTTGTGTAGGGTGGAACTCTTATTCCATGACAGACTGAAAATACCAAAATTGTACTAGCTAAAAGTACAAAATGGGGAGGCTAACGTGTTTGTATTTAACACGGCTGGGAGTAAATTGATGGTCATGAAATTAAGTAAATATTTTTGCATATTTAGGTGCTGAAATGTTTACCGTAAACGTAAGATTTACAGCATAAGTACTGCATTTTTTTACTAATAACTTTTTTATTCAATATTTTCACATCATTCCTAGGGGAAAAAAGACTAACGTTAGCCTGTTATGCAGGTAAGGTCCAAATGAATGTTACACAAAACTTTTTTGTGGTATTAGGGCCATTAGCGGATAAAGCTCGCTGGTATACCCATGTCTGCTTAACCAAAGCAAAATGTAAAAAATATGAGAAAATATCCTCACTTTAGAGGCGATAAACATGTAATGAAGCACCGTGATGTGTGAAGATTCCTTGTTGGCCAAAATTGGGATATGTGGTGTTGATAAATTCAAATTAAAAAGTCATAAAATAGTACAACGAACACACACTCCCATTTTTCCTTTCATTATCTATTTTCATCGCTATTAATTTGCACAAAATCTGACAGCAAAACGGAAAGGGCCTTTTTTATTGCAAAATCATCAAAATTGTTTGCACATTACATGGATGATAAATTGCTCGTCGAGAAACAGAAACGTTAACAAACGAATCTGGCCGATAATCTTTTCCCGTACGTACAGTCCTTATAAGCATTGAAAATTAAAAAGGGATGATACTGTAAGAATTAGAATTGCTTTTGTTGTAGTTTTCATACGATTATTGATCCGTTTTAGGCCGAGGTTTCTGCTACAATATCGTCCCTTCTACAAAATACTTCATACAATACATCGTGTAGTACTACTTAGAAAGAACGTTAAGAAATCCTTCAACTGCTCGTCAGGAAACGCAAGTCAGTGATCGGTGACAATTTGTAATATAAATATCTTAAAATATGTTTCTGTCATCGACACAATGATATCTTGATTCTCATAATGAGACCCATGCATTGCTTCACAGTCTAACTGTCAAGTTCTTTTCGTCATTCTGGTAATACTGTCAAATTGTCATTTAGCTTTCAATCATATACTAGCGGAACTTTCTGTGCTGAACTCCCAACTGTAATACATTGGAATGACCAATGATGAGAGTACTACGTCCCTACTCTGGCTACATCACCAATCACCATCATTGTTTTCTTCCGTTTATCATGCGTCACTAAGATTCATCACAGATTTATGTACTAACTACAAGGAAAAATAGTAATAAATGACACATTCACGGGATGATTCTACATCTTCAGACATGATGCGTCGAATCCGAAACCATGCTGAAACTCGTAAAAATTGAAAGCTACATTATGTTTTGAAAAATTGCCAGAATTTAGCCGACACCGACAGTGGAATTTTCATTCACTATTGTTCCACGACATCCAAACATTCAAAACCTCGGCTATACTATTTTCAAAGTGACAAATGCTGAACCTGTATAAGGTATCGCTAATTTTTACGAGTAATAAAGTTCATTTTACACAAAAAAATCACTTCGAGTTAACAACGAGTTTACCTAGCAAATTAAGATATTACCTTAGTCTGTATCAGTTTTTCTGCTTAAGGTTAAAATAATACAATAAATTAGCAACAATGTTTATTGTTTGAGAACATTATCAAATGGAAGAGTTTCTACATATTTGGTATAAGACACAAAAAAGCCGTCGTCTGCTTAACCTTTCGGCGGTTGGTGCTTTTGATTCCCTTTCGAGTCGAACTTTCCAACGTCTCTCGAATTTGCCGACTTACATATTAGCCGAGAGCTCTGACATAATAATAATGCACTTCATATTTTAAAAGCTGTATTTCACTACCAGTCAGTAAAGTTTCTCCATGATGTGACGAAGAGCGGGTTTAAACATGGGTAACCTTTTGACCATTTAGCATACTGTATAGATTTCAATTTCAACATTACATACCAGTATTTAATTGTAAAAAAACATCTTAGACCAACAGGTTCACTCCTTATTTGATAGTACAAACAAACAATACCCCGCTATTGTACGCTCTAATGTGTACTTTCAACCAAATTAACTATCCTCCAAAGCTAATGACACTTGCGGTACCGCTATAAAAAGCAAGTGGGAAAGCTTTATACGAGTTTTGTTTATTTAAGGAAAGTTCATGGCTTATATTATTGCGATATACCCACACTGCTTCCAATAGAAGTAATCCGGATATGTATAAAAATCCAGCAGGTAGTTTTCTGACTCAACGCGTAGACAATGGAGACTGCGGCAGGCGTATGTTGTACGTCTGATATGCCTGCCGAGGTCAATCAGGTCAACACTATGATGTTTTCATGAAATGCGGGTTGCACGATAGGTATACTATAATCAGCCACCACATTGCATCACGGTAATAATCGAAAAATAATCTGCCTACATAATGCATCATATAAACGTATTCTTGGAAGATTACTGCTGAACACACACTCGTATGGCCAACGTGATGACTGCATGTTGCAGTTATACTAACTGTTGACTTTTACATGACTTTTGGGATGACGTGCGCCATACGCCTGTCTCACCGAGGGGGATCAAGACATGACGATTCATCAAACCAAGGGAGTTACTTTTTAATGCTACAATATTTATTTTCATTTATTATTCAGACAAATTAAACCTTATCGCAAGCAGGCTTTCCTTTAAAAAAACTTCTAATCGTAACATTTTAGTGTCTTGTTATGTGTATCCAAACGTGAACCTTTATTTAACGTTCCTATCCAAATTATATCATTGATCTGTTTGGCTAATCATTGTTATAGCTGAACAAGCAACTTTTCTGAAAATATTTATTGTATTGTTGTAACAACAGCGCTAGAAAGCTCACGTACACTTTCATTTTATCCTCCAACTACTATAAATAACATTCCAAGCTGACGCTGACTATGCAAAACATTCAGAAATAAATCCATCGTGGTTCCTCCTAGACAGGTTAGAGATTACTCGAACCAATATAAAATGGATGCTCGGACCATATATCACATTAAATGCATCTGCATCATCACCTTGTTCCACATTCCACAGCTACGATCTGTTGTGGCCAGCAAGAAATCAGAGCTATGAAGTATAGCTGCGCGTTATTACATTCCCATCGTATCTTTCTTCTCCAATAAGCTGTATTTGTCTAGTCCGATAATCTCCTTGATTTCTGACTACACCTCAGGGGCAATAAGACATGAAAACTGCAATAATGTTCTGTAACATGTTCATATTCTCAACAACTTGACAGCAACAGCAAATAATACACTTTTTTGGCTGCTTAAGGGCCTACAGAAGAAACTTGGTGAGGAACAGAACAGCCATAAATATTTCAGACAGACTTACGATCCATTTTGAATGGGCTACTGCAGTTGATCTTCTTGACCGAACGCGTTTTTTATGGCTTAGATAATCTTTTCAAGAAACTTTTAAACAAGGTAACCCATTTTCATTATCTTTAACGGCACACTATGCCTCTTACTTTGCTGTCTCAAAATCTTGTTCATAAAGACATCGAATAATCCATTTGATTATAATATATTGCTTTTTCACTTGGCTCACCTATCCATTCTTCAAAAAACAAACATTTTAAAGAATTTAGGCAAGGAATAGAGCAATATGTTTGCTTCATTGCATCCGAATAATGCACGAAATAGGTCGATTAAGCCCTTAACGACTTCCCTCAAGTGGCATGAACAAGTCGAAGAAAATTAAAAAATATTTTTGATATAGTTCGTGCCATAAGCTCAGACCAGCCATAAAGTGGATACGTTCCACGAAAAAACAAACAGTATTTTGCTTCAGTTAATCTTCTATTCAGAAACGTTCCATATTTTGTGGCTTTACGAGTTTATAACCTCTACAGGATAATATGGAATCGAAACGTACATTTTTATTAGACAAGCTTGCAGGATTATCCTGAGATATGTTCACTTTAAGCATTCATTGCTTATGATAAACTCGACGCTTTACATGTCTCCGTGTTGTATGTATGAATATATGATATTTGGTGTTTTATTTTGTATACGTAATGTTTTTTTGTCTCGTGAGACTTGGAAGAAAGTCATTCTGTATGGAAAAATTGGGTAGTTGGTAGTTTAATATCTCAACAGCTCGTTTACAGTAGCTTTCCTCCACTATTTATTTGTTCGTCATAGCCAATATCCTTTTCACTCCAGTACCAGTACACTCACTAGATCTTTAAGAAAAACCACATGGAGATTTATGTTCTTGTGGGATGTGAACAATACTTGCACATTTATTAGACAATTTGTCAGCATGTCTTCAGAGATGAGGGAGAAGTAAGCAGGCGAGGTAGGGAAACAGACGGGGAATATGACGATGGTGATGATGACATCTTAATTTTATGTTGATTTATGATAGTGGGTTGGAAACCTACAATATAATAATTTGAAAAGCCGAAGTTTTCGGGTAGAATCTGAAATGCTTCTACGTTTTTGTACACGAGGGAATTATAAATTCCTTGTAAAGTAGGTTTGGAGTAAAGAGCTGTGACCTGTGTTTTGAAAGTATTGCACACATCATTCGAATTTTTCTAGCTTTTCTTAAGGAATTGTGTGTAAAATATGTCCTTCTGGTACAAAGGTGGGCTTGTAATTGTAACTAACGACAGTGCCAACACCGAACACATTTTACTCAGACAGCGTTCTGTTCAGCGTTCTAAAAAATAGATAGTAGGAGGTAAATATATAGGATTTCCGTAAAATGTTTTCCAATAAAATGGATGAAGTTACATGAGAACTGAGAGCTGAATCGACTAGTTCAGGAACAACCAGTGTGGTTAGTTTACAGAAGCAAATATGGGAAATATTAATTGGATAGGATGCGTTAATCATGTGATGTAGTCGCGACTCATATTTCAAGTCCCACGACTGGCGCCTTCTTTAGCAGCATGAACAGCCTCTTGAAACGCCATTTTCATTCATTTCTTGTGGAAATAGAAGTTGAAGCATTTTCAGACAATAATTGTCATCATGCACTTCGATGTCGCGATTGTCTGTACAATGGGCCCTCCGGAAAATGGATTGCAAGCATTTACTTGCTTATACTGTTTAACTTTTAGTTCACGCATCGATTGCTAAACTTTTATAATTAGAAAACGTCTTTAACGAGAAAGCGGTCGTATTATGGAAAATTAATATAAATTGGCTTCAAAGTAGCAACTTTCTGATTTGGCATAGAAAACTTGTGAAAGTTAATTACGGTATTGAGTCGAGCAGCTGTTGACTTTATTCATTTATTGATTGGTTTCTCGTTTCAATTTTGCCGATTTGGGTCAGCTAAACAAAACCACTACCACCTGGAATAAATGCATGGTATCATGTGTCAGCGGACTTGACTGGCTTCCGTCATTACACATATCACATGGAAAATCTACTCAGCATTGGGGATTGGGGAAAATAATCTACCTGCAGCAACACGTGATACTACGTCATACCTTGTTTACGGAATTTTAGTGAGTTCATAAAGAAAGCTGTGCCATCGGAACAAGGCTCTACGTAATTTTAACTTTTATCCAGACACCATATTTAGTCTATTGTAAGCATAGTATAATGGGTTCAAATCGGACCACTTTACTTTTGGACAAAGAATAATTGAGTCTGAGGCGACAAAAGGAGGGGAATATCGGAAATGTACTTAGCACTAAATTCGCACAAGTGGCCATGAATAGTAACTTATGTTCTGCATTACTATTACTACTTCTTTCACCAAAACCAATGTTGAATATTTGTTTAATACTGAACCGTGGTTTAAGCAAAGGAAATGCTTTTCAGAAAAGTTTGCAGTCTATTTGCATATCATTTATTCTATCAAATCCAGGTGTAAATGCCTTAGGTAGACCTAAAAATGAAAGGTTACAAACATAAACTACTTTATATCATTCAACCTGAGGTATCTAGGTCTATATCCATTGTAAATGCAAAGTTCGCATATTCAGGCATCACAAAACATACAATCAAGTTCATAAAACTTATAATCAACATTTTGAATGACACGTTTTTTTAAACATGGCAGAAACAGTTTCACCAAAGATAGTTAGAAAGTTGAAGCAACCCTCAGGGAAATGAAAGTAGTCTCTCTCGAGTTATTCAGGCAGAGAAAAATCTACGATGGCAATCACGCTTCATTTGCCTTGTACAACTCCTAGCTGTTTCACTGTTCATAAAAACAATAGAATTGATAACTTTTTAAAAATTTTCTTTGATTTTGCATTTTATATCGGTTGCAGTCCCTTCCATTTTGGGTATAACCAAAATGGGTGGTATGAAATTAAAAGGTGGAGACCTCAACAGGTAAATGTACACAGGGATCTTAACGGGTGTCTAAGTATCATCTACTAATTAACACATATATCGAAGTTTTACGTTACGTTGTGCACATGGTCAATCTAGGTTACTTTTATACCCAAATGATAGGTTGTTTGTGGAGTTCTTCACTTTCTTGGAATCCTGAGGCTAGTGACAGACGTGCAAAAAAGTTTACCACAAGCTATTCATCAAAATCCAGAGGACTATTTTTTTATTGTTGGTGCGGTGTTTCGAATATTATTTAAAATCATAACAATCAAGCAGCTTTGGTGCGACCAGAAACTGTTTCTGGATATAGTGAACTATGCTTCAGTAGAGAAAAGTCTGCCAGACTGTCATTTGAAGGTAATTTAAGTTTTAGTCTCTTTACATGTACGTTTCTCCGATTTTCTAAATTTCACAGACTTTTTTTTCTAAGATACAAAATAAGTACTTGATCAGTACTTTGGCTGGAATGTGTGTAGTAATGCCCATTATTTACGGCATGAAAAACGAGATTTTTGCTTCACAACCATTGTGGAACAGTACCTGGTGGGACCATCGATTAATTAGTGACGGGAGACTTGCTTTCTTCTTAATGGGGAAATCAGAATACGTCCTGCTCAATAGGAGCAACT